>JAAAYG020014149.1:0-21727 GCA_009936455.2 Tomocerus minor
AAAGTAGGAGCCAACCCAAGTCGCAGGAAATAGGTTCACCGCCGTTTCTTTCCTATTCCGTCTACAAGGGTTTATTTCTATCTTCGGCCAACAATCTCATTTTTATTTCTATCTTCGGCCAAGAATCTCAATTTTAGTAGGCAATAGAAAATAATCTTTGAGTATGTATCTTATTTCTTATACTTTAAAATGTAATGCTCAGAAAACTCATCTGAAACATAAATAAAGAAAATTAGCCACGAGTAAACAAAGGATTTGGACAAATAAATATTTTACAAATATGCACGATGTGCAGCAGCATATTTTTACTGTAATGTTCATTCACATGCTTTTAGTATTTTAAAGGCTTTTCTCTCCTCTCTCATATTTATTTACTTGATCTCTTTTATATCATTTCAATCTATTTTGTCGTGTTGTGTAATTCTGGCTAATGGCAATAATAATGTAACTGGTTCTAGTGGTTCTGACTTTCAAATCCTTAATCGTAACAATCCTATCGTTTGATTCGAAAAGTCTATTAAATTTCAATTGTATTCCTTTGTGTCGTGACTGTGAGGTAGCAGACGACGTGACGGAAGAAGAATCCTTACACATCACCCGTGAACCGATATCTCTCTTATAATACAAATGTGGCTTCATTTATTATTTTAAACGTAATAAACTCATGCAACTAGAATTTTTGATTCATTTTCCTCACTCCTAACCAAATAACTCGCGTTTTTTTGAAAAGTAGCTAAGACAGACGTCTTGGTTAACTATAACAAGATGATTTTGAATTTTCAACGTTAATACTCAATGAGAATTTCACTTAAAAAGTCATCTACAGTTTCTTTAACGGTTTTTACAGATTTCCAATGATCGTACAATTCGTTGTAAAAAAAGTAGAAATTGAATAATTTTATATTTGAATTGGGAAGAGTAGTTTTCATTTTGTCTAATTTTATAATTTGCTTTTTATAAACAATTTGGAAACAAAATGCATCTAGTATTTATTAAAATAATAAATAAATAAACTAATAAATTAATAATTGAGTGGCAATGAAGTGTATAATGTATGAAAAAAAGTATTATAAAATCGCCACCTACGTAGTTACCAAAGAGGATCACCTCGAAGAGAGCTAGTATTAGTTTCAGGTATATGAAACAAAGTAGAGCACAATAATGTTTCCTTTTGAAAGTGTTTTGACACTTGAGCCGGGTCGGATGGATAGTCGGATTGTGTGTATTGTGTGATTTGATGCAAGGGTTTTGTGTTGTTTTAAATTGACAAGAGAAGACAGGGAGGGAGGACTTGCTTCTAATTTCGGTCATTAGATCTCCGAGCTGTTTACTCAAGAGGCAGAGGCTTGAAATGTTGAAATTATATTATGTGGTTAGCTAGGTAGAGCAACCCAGGAGGTCCAGAACAATTTTCAAACCCCATGCCGTCTTCGTTTCGTCGTCAACTCAACTCCCTCATTCTCACTTAATAGTGTTCATGTTCTAGGAGTGTCAGGGATAATATTATGGATAAAAGTAATTTATAACTCTTAGGACATTTGCACAACGTACGTCAATAGCTTTTTACATCTAAGTATAATATTATATACCCAGTATCATTATAAACATAAATCTACGTTGAACAAACATTGTTATCCTTATTCCTGAATAACTTCGTTTCTACTTATCAATCCAATGACTTCTAGAGAAATATTATCTTGACTTTCCTGACTGGACCAGAATTGAAACCAATCCATGACTTCCAACTCAATTCCAACACCTTCCTAATCCACAACGACACAGAAACTTTCCGAAAACTAATAATTTCTGTTAATGATATTTCTTATTGTGACTAATGCAAATACTCAGTATTCTAATGATTAAATCTCACTAATTCAAAACAGTTTACATCCTAGCACAGAACTTGAAGAGCTGGGCAAAATGTTTACTTACTCTCTTAGCCAACAAGAAACACCACAATTTTAGGTCATACCAAAAACGTTGCAACAACCAACTAGCAACTTGTTACTAATATAAACCTGACTCACTCAACACTAAACTCTCCATTCTGAATCATTTAATTTTAGTTTGACATTTCCTAAATCTGCAAATGAAATGTTTCAATTAATTACAATATTAATTTTCGACGTGGCTAAAAATGCACCAGAAAATCCTCACGCAATCTGTTTATTAACTTATGCAGATTTTCGGCAGAATATGCAAAACACAGCAATACATAATATGAATTGATTAGGTTGATAAATATATTTACCTGTTCAAAATTTAATTCAATCAGAAGTTATTTTATTTCGACTGCATTTACAGATTAATTGAAATAAAAGATTTGATTTGATGTAAAATAATATAAAGTTGTATTGAAATTTTCCCATTTTATAATATTGGAATTTCATTGTAATTCGGTCATAAATTGTTAGGAAAGCGTTCTATTGGTAGTTTTGTGAGTAGGAGTTTGAGAGAGGGTATAAGATTGACGTGCGAACAAGACAAGAGCAAACCGCATACTTCCTGGTGTATTATATAGAGTCAGGCTTGACTTCATTCTCCCGGTTCTCCGAATTTCAAAGCACCCATACATTATATATATATATAAGTGGCTGTTGACATTATAGAAAATATAATTTGAATGATAGAGTAAAAGCACTATGGAAAATGTCGGGAAGGAAAACATTTTCCTACTAATGCTAATTGCATTGTGATGGATATTATAGGGTTTTAGAGCGATTCCCTTTTCAGGGCTCCTATAATTATGTAGCATTGATATGTGTGAGTGACTTGGCTAATATGATGTTTATGACACAAGTTAGAAAAAGGGAAACTATGTTAACCCTCCCTCTTATGCCTATAATAATATCCTATAGTAAAGGTTCCGATTCAAATGGGAAATCGACAGCTCTCACTCTCATCTCAGACTTCTAATCATGTAACTGACAAATGCAGGTCTCTCTCTCTGACTATTATTCATTCGTGTCATATTATTATTGAATATAACTTAAAATTAGTAGTCTGCCATTGTGCAGGAGTATTGTACAAGAGAAAATTGTTATCTACAAAGTTGTAGTGTGTAGTGGGTGATACGGCATTAGTAAATGAGTACGTAACATAAGATTACGTGTTATTTCATCCTGTCCTTTGAAATATTGTTTGCGGTTTCACTGCCTACATTACTAAAGCTCTATCTTTCATTTCACGTCCGATTCCTGTATTACGTTTCGAAATTTCATTTTCTCCCAAAGCTTTTCTATCCTGTCCGTCATCCGTTCGTCCGTCCCTATATGCCCTGCCCTGTCTGCATCATTTCGTCTAGCCCATTTTTGCTAGAGCTTTACAAAATAAAATTTGTCTAACAGCTTCAAATGTCAAAGTGGACAGACTATCCTGCCATACACTTCTTACAATCCCGATAAAATGTTAAAAGATGTCTGTTTATCTGTAAATCACTATTATAGTCTTATTCATCCGGAAATTTATGATAATTGACAGAATGTAATGCATTATTCGCTAATCGTGGCTCATCAATATATGTCTATTCAGTTATTGCTCTTCAAATGTAAACTAAATACCTAAAATTATTAAACCCATATTAGGGTGTAGTATTTTATGTGTAACCAACCAAGTCATAGTCTCATAATAATCTAGAATAATCTAGAATTCTAATAATGCGAGATTAAAAATAATTCATTTTGGATTTTGAATTGTTTTGCAGAGGTGCCAAATCCCATAACGTTCGGACACCCCACGGATCCCAGTTGGACTTACACGACAGGATCAGGAGGCTTCACAAATTTCTCCCAGTCTGCATACTCTGATATTAATCCAGTGACTGATTCCAGTTTTACCACAGGTAGTTACAAAAACATTTTCCTAATAATTACTTTGATCTCCGTGAAATTTTAGACTGTTTTTCTTCACAACAACTTATGTAGTATTTCTTACAATGCCATACACTAATATTACGTACATATCTAATTATACATCGCCTTTTGCCCGCCCGTTTTTATTTTGTTGTAACCTCGAATATTTCCCAGCATTGAAAAAGGCTCGTATAATTTCGATCAAACGACCTAAATTCTGCGTTCGCGACGACACAGCTACGCTGTGTCGTCAAATGCGAACGCCGAATTTAGGTCGTTTAATCTATCAATTATAGATACAAAAGTAAAAACTAGATCACAGAATGCTAACGTTTCATCACAACAATGCAACATGCAACCGAATAACGCATACTACTACGAATTCCTAGAGAATTTCTGTACTCATTTTGCACATGATTTATTTTTCATGCTATAAATACACATGTTGCATGTTGAAGGGACTATAGGTATACAATTTCTGATCTGAAATGAAACAAGAGTCATGCAGGTAGATGAACCGTCATCATTGTAAAACAAAAATTTTATGTAAATTAAGGTAAATCCAACTAGTTTTCTATGTAAGGAATTTTCGATGCATCCACGCTACAAATATCTGTAAACTATTGAATTACTTCAGTATGAAGTAGCATTTTCTTACAGTCACTCAGAGAGCGTACGTAGACGTAGTACACAGATTCTGTTTTTCTACTTACGTAGCTAAACTGATAGATTATTAGGGGTGAGGCAAATGTCACGGTTGATTTGTTTTAGTTTTTTCAGTGTGACTGGCTGGATGAATAACTTCAACTGAATCATCCTCGACTATTCTTACACACACAGTTACTACTACAAACACATAGTGCAACTTCTGCCACACAATAACATTACCTACTATATAACTATATTATATATTACAACATTATATATTATATACTTTATAATTTTATATAGATGACAATTGTAGAGCTACGATTCATATCAAATACAAAGAGGGATGCATACTTTAGTTTCAATGTTAGTTTTCTAGTGCAAATCACGCAATGTAATGTAATGCTCTGATTTAAAGTCTCTTGCCACGAGGAACATGTATTTATATTTGTGTACATTGACATTTTATAGACACTTGCTCCCAAATTAAAGTCCCGGCTCTAAATTCCTGTATACAGAGTAAGGAGATACTTACAGAAGTGTTGCTTATAAAGTTTCTTAAAAAAAGATAATATATTTTTATATATATATAGTTACTCTAATAAAGAATTATATTGGTATACAGGCTTATAATGTGTAGTTAGTAGTTAGTGAAGTAAAAAGATGATGAGATCGAATTCACGAGATCAGATCAGAGGATATTAGTTAGTGTGATGGATAAGAAGAGTTGGTGGAGGCCACCCAAGCAGGTGGGCTCCACTTCCCGTCAATTCTTCCATCCATCAAAATCAACACCTTAAGCCAAGCAAGTACTAATAATGGTGGAAGTGCCGATCTGGGGATGGTGTCTGTTTGCTGGCTGACTGTGTGCAGCACGTAGGGATGCGCTGCACCCATACAATCCCATTTAACCTATCTAGGTTATCCCAGATAATTGAGACAGACAGTGGGTTCAACTCAAGTGAGTAAATGATAGCTTTCTCAACGAAGGAATTAATTCCTTCTGTAATTAGGAGCAGCGGAGAATTATTTATTTACACTAATCTAACATGAGTACAAAGAAACAAATGCACTTCTCTTTAATAAGTTAGCAATGAATAAAAATATATAGATCTTTCCTTGTAATTTACTAGATGAACTAAGAATTAGTGAATTAGAGATAAAAAACTGGATAGAAATGTCTGCAGGCGATTTGTATTTATTAACACCGTGTATCACACAACGAGTTTCTTTTATTTTTGCTTTTGTTTTCTGTTGATATTTATTTATGAGATCACTCTGTGTATGCGTAATTTCATTAGAAGTTGAATATAGAGCTCCCTAATGAAAATAGACAGGAGCTATGATTTTCAGACAAAGAAACAAAGAAAGTGTTTGAACTTGATTCACTTTGACGTGTGCTCTGTTTTGTGACTCTCCTCACTCTACTCTTCTTACATTTTACATTTAGAGCGAGATTTTTACTCACTTGTCTGCATTTTATGTAAATACACTTGCATGTAAAATATTACATTATAAATTATAATATTCCATGATTTATTTTACTATAATATATTCCTGCTATCTGTACATAATAAGATTTTATACGTATTACTTACCTCCTGCTCTCACAAATTAATACGCGTAGGTAATGAATGATATGCTCTTGTTTAAAAAAAATCTCTTGTCTAATTGAATTTATGTATATCGCTGGAGGTTTTCTTTGTAATTTGTTAATTTATGGATCCGTAGTTAGTTATGTCATGTCAAATCATATCAGATCAGAAATCAAAACTAGTCATCATCTACATCATATACAATCACATCACAAGTAGGTCAGTTTTTGTAGCAATCTTTTAATATAGATCATCCAAATACTAAAAATTCCCTCTGTTAATAATGGTCCATGAGTTTTGTTCGGAAGATGCATGCTTTCTGTGTCATTATATCCAAGTATTAATTTTAGAAGACATATTTTGCACTTATCTGAATGTAAACGATGAAAGTAACATTCTCTGCTTAAATCCATCTGCGTATTCCAGTGAAACATTTTTTTAAATCCTGATTCAATAAAAGTTCGTTAGGCATGTAAAATAATAATCAACTCTAGCAATTTGGTGATTTAGATAGCATTTTGTTAAAATGATTGGTAATTTTAGTAATTAAAAGTAAACTACATATCGAAAATTGCTAAATTCACTGAAAATTTTGCAGGTCTGTTGACATCAAGTGATCCACTGACTGGGGATTACTTTGGAGGTCATCAAGGGACAACATATCATCACATGACGCCATCCAGTCCCTCGCACCACGTCCACCACACACATCCCCACGGCCACACCCACTCGCATTCTCACCACCACCAACACCACGCCCACCAGTTTTACCACAGCGCCTCGACGTACTACAACAACGCCACTGCGTCTGCGTACACAACTCCAGCGCTTATGGCGGCGGGTCACTACGGCACTTCGACTTTAGGGCCCACGAGTAATTCCACGGCCACGGCTCCTTCCCTCTACTCCTCCAGCCCTTCTGGGGTGACTGGGGTGAGTGGGGTCGGTGGGGGCGGGGGCAGTTCGGGTATGATCCCTCTAATTGACAAATCTGACCTGACAATTACAATGTACACTCCGGGCAATGCCCTCTCCTCCATGACCAACAATAACCACACCCACTCAAGTATTAGCGCTAACAATAATGCTCTTGCGGCTCTAATGGACCCGAGATCTCATAGCAATCAATTAGGGAGTTTGTCAATCCACGGACACTCTCACAATATGGAACAACAGCAACAAGAGGCGGAAGAGCAGCAACAGCATCAACAGAGTGCCAACGATCCCAGTGCTGTTGCAGTGTCAACTTCCAATTTACACCTGAGTGCTGGAATTGTCAGCTCGGGCACTAACGGACACTCTCATAGTCACAGTCACCAAATGTCCGAATCCACAAGAGGACAAAATCCTGGAGACAGTTTATCAGTCTGGCGACCCTATTAACTTTAACTTTTACACTAGAAAATGATTTTACAGTTACGGAAAACCAAATTAGGCGCGAATTTACAAAATTCCCGAATTCCTTTTCTTTTACAAGTAAGGCAATTTTCATATAAAACTGTAAAATTACTTAAACTATGATGCAGATATAGGATGTAAATAGTTGAAATGTTGCTTTATTGTACAGTTTTGTGGAAGAAAAGAATTTTTGCTTTGCCAGTGGTTAATAAGTACTATTTAATACTTTGCGTTGTGTCCCATAGGATTCTTTATATGAATTTATTTATTTATAGAACATTGCTCTCTCTGACCCGGAATACTTTTGGTCAGCAGATTGTTTTAGTTTGTGTTGATAGAATTTGTACAATGTTGATTTCAATGATTTCTCAGGTTGAATTTGCAATTACACACTAGTATGTTCCCAATTTTCCACGAATTCCTCCAACTGAATTTTCAAGCACAAATAACGTGTATGAAATTATGAATGACCAACAGATAATGTAATTATATGCAAACAACCACACATAATTAGGTTGTTAATAAAGTTTTAGTAAAAATGTATGTACTCCTAAGCAAAATAACTACATAACAGTATCTAATACCATAATTACCTCTTGAAAGGTGTAGTTTTAGTATATTGTAATGATTTTCATGAAGTTGCAGACTGTTTTTTTTAGCTCATTGTCTGTCAAGATCTGATTTCAATATTGTTTTCTAGTATAACATATAGTGGTAGTAAGCAATAATATTTATTTCTCTCTTTTAAACTTACATTTAACAAGTTAGTCAGTGTGAGCGTCAAGACTAAAATGATGTAGTAGATTCATTTCTGATTTTTGTCATTTTTTTCCAACACGTCACCTCATACCCGGTATAAAGTTCCTAAACTTGTAATTTATGTTTTCAACTGCCTGTTAAATGTCATACTCTGTCTGCTGAACTAGCTCATTCACCATAAGTTATCGAGTAGAATATTATTATGCCATGGGAAAACTGTCATTGTTAATTCTTTCTTGGAACTCTCTTCAATAAAGATCCTGATTCTTGTAGAATTTCTCACAGTTTTGGTATTTTTGGACTCGGGATTCTTTGTACCATTATACACTAAATACTAAGTTTGATATGAATACATTGTTACTTTATACCCAGTACTTATTTTAAGGATTTATATTCACATAGGAAGCCAATTTGATGCTAAATAAACAGAATTCAACCATATTTGTCTCACAAGACCCTGCATTCCTTAACAACTTTCAACTTATCACAATTTGCATATA
Source organism: Tomocerus minor (assembly GCA_009936455.2). Classification (NCBI taxonomy): domain Eukaryota; kingdom Metazoa; phylum Arthropoda; class Collembola; order Entomobryomorpha; family Tomoceridae; genus Tomocerus; species Tomocerus minor. The sequence goes on from JAAAYG020014149.1 coordinate 8,752, forward strand.
CTGTTTTATCTATGCGAAAGACGTCACAAGCATTGAAAGATTTGACATTTTTGTCCGAAAATGACTACAAAAGAGTGAAAATAGACTGAATTATCATGTAAAATCACTACAGATTAATTAAAATGATTTTAATAGGCATAGTATCGAGATTCAAATTTTTTATCTGGCTATTTTAAAAGTAAGAAATTAAATCTGCAGATTAAATTGAAATAAATATTATTTTCGATGCACATTTCCTAAATTTTCTGTATGTGTACTAGGTACGTAAGTAAAGCCCAGCAATAAAATGCTAGACTTGGTGGCTACCATAATATTTAGATCATTTGAACAGAAGAAAGATAGAAAGAAACTTTTTTGAACTGGTTGGATGTTGGATTTGATTATTAGTGAAGAAGTCTCGTCAGTTTTATGCAGCTCCACTTAATGATGATTTAATGTCGTGTAGTTACAAAGGCTGTCTACTTATTGCTCCATAAACATGAGAAATATGCTCTATCACAATCACATGGGAGAGGCTTGGAGTCATAATGTTCATTTTGTTGACTGTGGGGAGTAGAGTACTCTTTCTACTCATATTTCCACTACACAAATTCCCTATAAAAAACGAAGCGTAGAAAACTGAACTACCGCACCAAAAGTTTTAACCATAGCCATATCTTCCATATACCAAATATTTACTATTCTATGCATCCATGTCACCTATATCTATGTATATCTATACTTCATTCATAGCCACAATCACCCCTGTCTGTACAATACTCATCATAATACGTAGATTACTTTAATAGGTAGTCATAATGTGCACAAAAAATGGAAGCTACCTGTAGGCACTGTACTTGACTTAAGGATACTCTGAGAAAACAGTGGATCTGTAAATGAAGCCATAGCAGATCACCGGACATACAAAATACAATACAAACAATCAGGCAAATTATCTATACAACTTACCCATACTATACTCCTTTATCACAAAGTACACAAAGGGATGGGCATTGTAAGACAGGAATCACTAGCAAATGTGGATACTGTATTCAGTATTCCTGCTATTCATCAAGATATGCTTAGACGACATGGACATGAGAAATACGTCAAGAAATTCAAATATTTTATAAAGAATTTCAGTCCACTCCAGATACATTTATATAAAATCCAATTTCAAAAATTCATACGCATGATCAAATATTTTCTTGTATGAATTTTGATTTATTTAGCGTGATGCCCAAATCTGATAATCTAAATCATAATGTGCTCCGTTAGCAGTAATACATTTACGGAGTAAAACTCCATATGAATATACACCACTACCGACAACATTACTATTTTAACAGAGTGCGAGTGCTAGTTTAAAGGAAATTTTTGATCTATGGTAGATATATTTACAATATTACAATATTATTATTATGTGAAGTGATAAAAATAAAAAAAGCATATAGAATGCACAAACCATATGCACATAACTGTTAAATCTCGGTTACATATTAATAGAGTTAATACAGGAACCGAAATTGTAATACACAGGAGGATAAAAAAGGGATAATTATTAGATTCCACTTCTTGTACAATGCAGTTTCCTCTGATCTCTAAACGAATTTACACATATCCCCATAAGTCCATGGGTCTAAAGATTAGAAATTGTTGCAAAGTCAATAAGTAACGGACAAAAGAACCGGTGTTTTTAATTGTGTAGTATATACATGTCGAAAACATCTCTACGCGGAATTGACATAGTTGACAAGAGAAGGGATAAGAAACAGATATATAGATTTCGATGATAGCCTAAACACAAATAATAATGCAAGTATATATATCTATATAAATGTTGTATATGTTGAGAGAGTGTGAGAGCTAGTAGGTAGGAGTATGAATGTGATGTGGTAGTTATCGTTAGATATTGCTATTGAGGTTGATCTTAGTAGAAATGTGACTGACTGTGGTATTTTCTGATGCATTTATGGCTAACCGATGTAAGCAAACAAAAAACTAATCCACGTTACACAAAAGAATGAACATCAACCATAAGTTGTAATTGTGTTTAGGCATATGTTGTTAGAAGAGTAAGGAAGCTCTCATTTCTTTCAAATGGCAACTTATAATGGCCAAATGAGGAGTCTGTAGTGTTTGGTCTGTTGCCTATACCGATGTGTACTACATGTCTGCCGACTTGAGAATGTCCATTTGCCGTCTTTCCTCTTTTCTATGGCATTTCTGGAGAAAAACAAAAGAGGAATAATACGCTCACACTAATTTTATGTCTGCCACTAGATATTTACACGGGTAGCCATACAATTTGTCATTTAAAAACTATGAATGAATGGAACTGAGAGTCAAGTGTTGCACTTTGCACAGTAACAATGAGCATATAATATATGTTAGGTATGTTTTACCTAACATAAGTAACAGGAGCCAATAAAGTATGTGGTTGACCCCGGGTGGGTCAACATAGGTCAAATACAGTGGTTTACCACACATACCACTGCATTTAGATTTAGTACATAGGAAAAGGAGAATTTCATATTTTCTGCTCCATTTTACAATTTGCAGGCACCTATAAGCGTGTGAGGGACACATTGTAAGTACTGCCACATTAACTCCCAAGAAATTCATAAAGTGCACAGAATATATTTCATGTGCATACAAGTAGGCATTAGACAAACCACTAATATGCTAGTGCAAATCTATCCAATATTTCTTTGCAACTTTTCCAAACACAAAACTCAATATCTACACTCAGAAACAAAAAATATAATGCGCTCGATAAAACTCGGGATACTTCAGACAACAACTAAACTTGGGCAAAAATACATTAATGCTTGAGAAACTTAAGACAGGCTGAGATTTAAATGCAAATACATAATACATCATACATACCGTATTATGTATCTTTTTGCTACAATTTACTACGCAGTGTGCCTGCTACATCTACGTCGTCGGAACAGAGTGCCTGTGCTCTGTATTCATGCATATAACTAGTTATGCCAATAGTTCGGCAGGAGTTGCTATATTCATTCTGTTACATAACTTACTGCGCAATTAAGCAAGATTTATACAGTATAATTATTATTCTACTTATGAACAAGCACCATTAAATTTATGTCAATATCGGAAGGGAGTAAAGACTAGAGAAGATTTTATCGTTCATTTTTGCTATACATTACTTTTGTATACAGAGATACATTAGGAAGTAATGTAAACGACAAAAATGCAATTCAAATCAGCTTGTATTCTGCACAACGAACACGAAAAATAATATCTAATCATTTCATTACAAGATTTTTCATACTCTTTCACACTTTACACCGCTTATAAATATAATATTTACAATTCTAACGACAGAGAATATAAATTGTTGTACATTCGCAACAAGTCATCTGTGTGATCTAATGATATAGTTGTGAATTTCTATTAGACATTCCATAAAATAATAAATGCCTCTTTGCTTAACAATTCGCAGCATTTGTTTAACTATGCATGATAAGTTTGATAAGCCTACCAACACAGCATAGATGATAGAATATGTCAATGATGTTCCTATTAAACATTGTATAGCTTCAAATATGTCCCAAGATATTTAGTCTGCATAAATAATAAATATTGTTACCACAGTCGTGTCCGACATTAAATTTTGTTCACACATTTATTACAGGCAATCAATCTATACATCTAATATATTATTAGTACACAGATTAGGCTGAGTTACATTTTTAGTTATCTTTCTGTCTGTACACTTTCGATGAATCGTGTACCATTTCAATAAATACAAATAAATCTACCTATAAATAAAGAAAACTATGATACAATAATAAACATTGGTTTTTTGAAATCCTGCTGCAAGGAATTCGTATACATACAATAATATTTTAACAATGCAAGTTTGAGAACCACTTACTATGGGTTGTCAAATTTTAAACATTTCTAACTTGTGAATTGTTTATCTAACTGTAGCTGAATGTTAGTCACTCTACATTCTTAATTCTTAAAACATTTATCTGTACATACATCTAATGTAATCTTTAATATGGATTCCATATAACGGCACGACGTGCACGAGGAATAATTTTTCAGATTCAGACTTCGTTTGGAACTTTGGAACAGTCAAAAATACGGCTTACTTATAGTATACTTTGCAGAATAAATTAATACGACAATATAGTAGATTTGTTATACCCTACCCTCAACCATATTAATATGATGGATTGGATTTTGTAATCTTACAATTTTTACAATACTGCGGCACTGTATTGTAAGTAGAAATATCAATGTGAAAAAACGGCTGTATTGATGTAAACCAAAAGCAGCTTACAATGGAGAATATTAAAATATTTGTGGACCATTAAGTGTCTTTGTTAACACCATGCATCTTCGCAAAAAATCACTAACTCTATTAATTTACATATTTAGTACCACAATTCTATCTGTAACAACAATGCCTACCTCTTTTTGCATTTACAATTTGATTTAGTTAAAAAGTATAATAATAATAATAATAAGCACTTCACGCACATTAATCTTTTGCTTGTTCCGGAGAACTGCCTGGAGTATCGTCATCAGGTTCATCTTTACTGTGCTCATGAAGTAAAACATATTCTCTTGAACTATAGCCGAATTTTAGGACATCTTTTTCAAATAGTTCAACGTATCGTTTAGGATCTACTCTGTCTCCATTCACATAAGTTCCGTTGGAACTCTCTAAATCCAGAACATATGGTTTGATTCGTCTTCCTTTACTTCCATCAGGTCTTACATACGGCATAAGTCTAAATTGAATAACGGCATGCTGTTTTGAACATGATGGGTGATCGATTGGGATATCGGCGATTTTTCTTTCCCGTCCAAGTAAGTAAGCACTCTGTCGGTGGATGTACATCGTGGGCAAAGCTTCTTGATCTTTAAATGGATATAGTCGCCATCGAATTTTTAGAGGTTTTCGGGCTTCTGGAGGTTCACTGTATTTTATAACTACACCTCGGAACGAATTCGTGTCTTCCGTCAGTTTTCCAGACAATCCGAAATTAGGTTTCTCCTTTTCTTTCTTCGAATTGTCGTCTTCGCCACCGCCGCCACCTTGAATTGCAACTTTTCGTTCAGCCTCCTCTTTATCCCGTTTTGCCATAGCTGCCCGAGACATTTCACTGTTAGGATTGAAAAAATTGGACCAATCTTTTTCTCGAACAGGATTGCTTTGATTTGGTTCTTGATGTTCTGTTTCATCCCGATTATCAAATCTAGAACGTTGAATCCGTCGACTGGGATTTGTGTCTGGAGGACCATTTTGATGTCTGCCATTCCCTCCTTCAGTTGGGCTTCTAAAATCACAAAGAAGTATGAAATGCAAGACGAATGCTAATTAAAATAATGCAAAATTCAGACAGATATTAACCTGCTTTCACTTCCGGGTTCAGTTTTGATATGAGGTTTTTCTTTCCGATTTTGGTTGTTTCTGGAATCCGTCCTGGAATTACCTCGATCACCTCTTTCCCTGTTGTCGCTTTCTCTGTCTCTCGTTCTTCCTCCTCCATGACCTCGATCTCTATGCCGGTTGTAGCTACGATTTTCGTAAAAGCTACGATGATTTCCTTCTGTTTCAAATTCATGGATTACGTGACTTCTTCGACCGGATCTAGACGAGTCATCATTACTTTTACGGTTTCTTCTGCTTTCATCTTCACTAACTGGCTCCTCTTTTACCCGCACGTTTTTCCAATCTAAAAAAAATCAGTTAAACGAATGCTACCATTAAAAACAATGTAATACCTGATTAAAAAATAAGTAAAAATGTAATTCATATCTACACAATTCAAAAATTAGAATTTTATTTCCACAAACAACTAAAGTTGACTTACTTTGCTGATTATCTAAATTATTTCTGTCTCTGGGTCGATTTGGGCTTCGACTTCTGCTTCTGCTACGACTTCTACGACGACTTTTATGCTTACTAGAGCTGCTGCTCATTTTTGTACTTAATTTTGTGTTTTAAGGATCAAAATTATCGTAAACAACGATGTGGAAGCAGCTATGAAACAATGACCTACTAAAAAATTAACAAAAATGTTACTTACTGTAATGAAACAGCAGCACTGTTAGCGAAAATGGATCGGTTTGAATTTGAAATGCGTGCGTCCTACAATATCACATGCTTGGAGTTAAAATTCAAGTTTATGTCAAGGGAATTGGAGGACGTTCGGACTCTCGAACTTGGAAACACGAAACAATTCTCATTTGATTCAATTCAGTACAAGAATGGTTTCATGAAATTAATTTAATTTCTGAAATAATTTTGCCATAAATTATGATAAAAACTCAATCATTCTAGTCAAACCTCATTTCGAATTGTTTTATATTTAATGATAACTTCCGATATTGTTAAGCGGTAAAAAAATAACAAATCTTTACCCATTAACCAAATCATCGTAGTTATAATTGTTATAAAATAAAAATATGTAAACTACACAAACATTTCCACAGTATGGGAAATACTGGCAGAACACATTGACTTTCTCTTTTCTTACGGTAACTCTATGTAGGACTTTCACCGACCTTTCGAATTTTCCCAACGAGCGCAACTCAGCGACGCAACACAAATTTTGGCGCAGTGAAAGTTTTTAGAGGTGAAAGTTGGTGAAAGTTCAATATGAATTTAGAGTAGCTTTTATACAAATTGGAGGGGCTATGTTCGGAAAATTTTACACCATTTTAAGTGTAATGTATTCATGTATTAGCAAATATAGCTGCTAAATGTAATATGTAGTTTTCACATGAAAATTAAGCTCTCAGAGTTAAATACTTAATTTGTATTAATACACATTTAATTTAGATTACCACGGAGTTGCACCGGGAAATACTATTCAAGGGAAAGAAGTAATTATACATTGGTGGATGTTTCACAGGAGCCATAATCTATTTGTGACAGTATCCGGACAGCGATCAAATTAGCATCGAAAGCGAGATTTCAAAGGTGAAACAATTAACAATTTGAATAAAACAGGACATTTAAACTTATCACGTAAAAATTGGATAAGCAATTTTAACTCTCGAAAGTTACTGCTCACTTGCGTGTTCACTTTTCACTTTCCTTTTGAAGATATTGTTATCGTTTGCATGCTTTCGTGATATGCATGCATAAATGTGCAACTATGCAAAAATTGGCAATTTCATTTACAATAATCCGCTATATATACATTTAGAATATATATATATATATTTATTTATAGTAGATATATATAAGTAAATAGGTCGCATTTCAGGCGGCAGGTACCGGAAGATGACGAGAACAGTTTCATCCAAAGTTAGCAAATCCATCAGGGAAATTATTCTTACACATTTTTACACAATACATAATCACCGCTTTTGAATGACTCTACCATAACATTTACTCTTTTTTAGTTTATAATAAAAAGTAAATCATGGATCGTTCAATTGTTGTTTCGGGAGAAGATCCAGAATCCGAAGACGAATTTGACCGTACAGCTGCACTGATGTCGTTGTCTATGGGGCGCTCCCAAGTTGTTAGTGGCGAGGCTCCGGAATCAGACGCAGAGGACGGTAAAAAATTAATTAATGACTATCTATCCATATGAAAGATTATGTAAAAAAAAAGTGTCAAAAACTATCGTTGGGATTCTTGGGATGAATTAGAAAGATTTGTCCTAGCAGTAAATTACTGATAATTTGAACGCTTTTTTCAGAGTTTGGAAGTACAGTTAGTTTGGCATCTTCGTTCAATTCCACGGAGGAAAGAGATGGTGATCCTCATCATTTAAAGACAGATCAATACGAGTCAAGCATAGCTGGTCCTTTAGTACTGTCGCCGAAACCAATCCGCATTGACCCTGCCATAATTAAAAAACACAGAGATAGAAACAAATCTTTACGCAATAATATAGCAGAAAAGTTCCTTAAGCCAGTCGTGGCTATAAGCATTAAGAAAATTGACAGATTGTCGCAGAATTTGTCAAATTCCCAAATGCAGGTAATTCGACTACTCTTCAATTTCAATGTGTGCATATACGGAATATATAACAGAATGCGCTAATTAAATCCAAATTAATTTCTATTTTTAGATGCAAGAAGCTCTTTTTCAATCAAGACTTGCAACAGGCAATCTCTTAAAACTGCAAAAGGAATTGGAGAGTTTCCTGGAAGCAGACTATTTAAATGAGTTGAGAATCAACGGGGTGGAAAATATTGCTCTTCGAAATGTGAAAACGACAGTGAAACTGAAAGGAATGCGTACCAGCAGTAGCTTACCAATTGAAAATCTAAGTTTAGGAAAAGTGAAGTCAACGGCAGCTGAAGAAGCAGCTACACTAGTGATTACAGAAACTGATATTCATTCAAGCAGTGAAGATATTACTACAATATTAAGCTCAAAACTCCGAAAATAACACTTTTCTAAGTGATAAACTGCTATTGTATGTATAGGCAACCTATTTACAAATGATAATTATGATTGCTTTCAAATATTTCTCTTTCAAAATTATATTCCTTTTGAGCTGTTATGTTTTCTAACTTTTAATTGTATAAAATCATTCCAAATAAGTTATGTCATAGCTGTACAGAGAAGATTCAAAGTGTAATTTAGACCTTATAATTATTATAATTTATTCTAGTACGTGCGTAAACGCTGACTGTAAAATTGATGTAAGTAGACATTCACGATTACAAAGATGTAACCGATAACAGGCTAATAAGTTGATATTTAATTTTATTTGTAATATTATCGGTTGTACGCTCTAAACCGTTTTCAAAACTATTTCGATTTGCTTATATGATATTCTATGCCAAATGTTTATTGATAATACTAATTATGCAGCATTAGAGATTAAGCATAATAATATTATATCAACGGTGATCCTAAGATGGTTCATTGCCAAATGATAGTGTCAGTAACAATTACAAAAAAGGACGGAAACCCAGAGCATTAACAGCTGACCAACTTTGTAACAATTAGTATTTGCTAGGCATTTATAATAGAATGTTTAGCACCTAATAAGAAATAGCATTTTACTAATATACGCTAACGTAGCTAATAATTGTTGGATGTTAATGTCCGAATAGTCAATTACAATGGTCAATCTCTACATAAATTAGCTATAATACTTTTCTAGCTTCCTACAAGCATGAAAATAAGTATAATACATTGATATTATATTAGTTGTTTGGTAGATGTCTAAGGAAAAGTCGATATAAAGTGAATGTTTAATCAATGGAGAAAACAGAATGAATAGTCAATGATATTGTCGCTACATTAAAGGAGAAAAAACCGGAATTGTATTTATTTTTATCCGTTTCGCTTGGGTTTAATTGGACCAATCACGCATTGGCCTCTGCTAGCTAATATCTTGTAATAAGCCGAATGCAAATACTAATCTATACGTAATCTTAGTGTAGCTATGTAAGTGCTGAAGTTAAGATTTGGCTGCAGCTATTCAGCTATGTAATAGTAATAAGAAATCAATGCGTTGTGCATCTTATACTATGTATAGATCTTTGATGCAGAAGGCTTATACCCACCTATTTACTAATAGTTAATGTCACGGAAATTACTTTTGTGATAATATATAAATGCATACTAATAAAGTATATAAGTTCCCTTGAGATGAAAAATCCAAGTTTTGTTGCATTTTATTGGATATTGGTAATCTCGTTGTTAAAAATAGAATTTTGTATAGAAGTAGTATACATAGAACATGAGATTTATATGATAAACTCTTAAGAATTTATGTATTTCCTTGAAATGCTGCTCTGAAATCATTACTTTCTGTTTATATATCACTTAGTAGTGCACAAATCAATAAGTTTAATTACTTTAATGCATTTTAGTGTTAAAAAATATTGTTTTATGCATGTGTGAGTCGGTTTTTTGTGTGTATGAAGTATGCTAAGGCTTGATAGGGATGAAGTTGTAGGTATATGTGCATGGGATATAATGGCATTTCATTTAGCATGACTTTTAGCACGTTGAGTTGAATTAGGAGATTGGCACTGTTGCTTCTTGTGTGAGTAGTTTCTATTGGGACGAGATGAGATCTCGTATTTTGAAATTGTTTATATTGGCTGTCTGTTTATGTGAGGATGTACGGGATTCGGGAGTGCTCATTCCAAACTGCTGTAATATTCTACAAGGTAAAGAGAAAACACTGCTATTTACACTTGCATAATAATATAGATAGTTTTTGGATGGGTACCTCTTTTCTATACAATCAGAAAGTTGACTATGTCTAAGCCATAGGATTGTGTGTGTGTTCTGAGCAGGAGGTTTGCTTGTTGTTGGATACGTTTAGCGAGAGAGAGGAGTTAGTTTAGGTTGGCTTTAACTTTTAGTGGTTGCATGCTCTGCATCTATATCATGCTCTTTATACCATATAGATACATACAGGAGCATATATAAACAGAATAAAACAAAATAATACAATTTCTATATACTCTCCTATACTATAGTGTCTATAAGAACTATATATATAACTATATAATATGGATAGACAGTAGAGATACCTATTTGATTTGATAGTAATGCAAAAGTGTATGGGATGCCAGGCAAGGCAATAAGCAAACGAGCCAAGGAATGGAATATCCCATTGAGATTCATTTCAGCGAAGCTTCAGACAGTCAGCCTCCATATTTCGTACCGGTTCGATTAGTTTGTGCAGATTTTCGGGGTCTTCAAAATTCTAAATTTTCCCCAAACCTTTCAATTGGGTAAGTAAATCATTTTCACTCAACATTTTCTCATACAGACACTTTTTCTGAAAGCTTTGGAAATATAGTTTAGTTTCCTAACTTTTGCCCAGGCGGGTTTTCCTACCCGGCAAGGTGACAATATTGTTGATTCTTCTCTCCACTCTCTCTCTACCATCTAATCAAGATAGAGTAGAAACGCTGATAATATTAACACAATCGTATAACACACAGTTATACACACATAAATTCTTTTATAACACTTTTATAGAGTTCGACCTGTAGGCGGAGAAGGAATTTTTGATTTTCCAAAATAGAATACACTGATTCCTGTGGGAAAAGCTGTGCAACATTCTATTTTCTTTAAAGAAAGGCTCCCTTCTTTATGTAGAACCCCATTTTATTCTCTTTCCATTTTATTACACATACAGTTTGCCGGAATACAATTTTTTAGATACCTTAATTTTATTCTGCGTGTTTGTTTTTGTGAACTTTCACATAAATTAGATTTTATCATTTTGAAATTCAAGGTTAAACTAGTCAAAATACAACTCGTCTTATTCACTCGATTTTTATCTTTGTGGGCAACCTGTTTTTGTTTTTAATCCCTCGTTTTCCATATAAATCAATATTTCTCTATAATCAAAAATGAATAATTAATCAGTCAATTCCATCCAGCATAATGTCGAATCATTCTCAGCAAAATTATAATCCAATTTTGTTGTGAACTTTTGTGGAACAAATAAAAAGCGGAATTGTTTACACCATACTGGATATAATATAAACTGTCATTTTAGATTCCTTAAACTATTACAGCAAAGAACTGCACATAAAAGTGTATTTCTATTTAATCACACTTGTAACAAATTCAATAGATAATTCCTGAAAATTCCTTTAAAAAATGTCCGCACTGTGATTTCTTTTTTGAGAGAGAATTATTAAAATATTTGATTCATTTTACGAATACTAGAAATATTAATTGAAGTACTTACTGAAGTTATAAATTCTATTCTAAACAGTAGTGCCTGAAATTCTTTCGTTTTATTATTGATGTACGAAATTGTAGCATATTGTAATGTTCATGATCAAAAGGCAGTAGAAAATTGATTACCTAGTAAAATTCAGGAAATTGTTAAAATTGCAATGTACATGATATTCTGTCCGTTTGAAGGTAGATAACAAATATGGAGTTTGTAAGTACAGAAAATTTTCAATCGTATGTTTGAAAAGCATTTGTTGATCATCTGTATATTCAGGATTTCCAGTGTGTCACAATGGCGAAGTATACAAGCATGGTATATATTGTGTTAGGATTTTTGTGAAAAGACTAGGATGAAAGTTTGTAAGTATTTAGTAACCTCGTAAGGAATAAGGGGAAGGAAGGATTAGTAATTTTTGTAGTAAGTAATATGAGTATGTTTTCCGTGGTGGATTTGACTGTTCGGTAGGTTTGTTTATTTGGTGTTGGATATTTTTATGGGTAGAAATGCGTCGGCAGTCTGTAATCTTAATTCATGTTGAATGTAATCTGTTGATGCATTGAGTGGTTGAGTCGGGGTTAGTTATTAGTTTTGTTTTCTAGAAGAACTAATGGTAAATGTATAGGAAGTCTTGAATTGTAGGAACAGTAGTAGTTAGTAGGTAGTAGTGGGTAGCGGCTTTTCAAGTTGAAGGAATAATAAACATTTGTTCGTGATTAAATTAATCAATTCATTGCAAGTTTCCACTAGGATCCAATTTATCATTATTCAAGCTAAACCGAGAGTCTAGAGAATTAAGTAGTAGTATATAGTGATCAGTTGAGTGAGTGAGTGAGTGAGTGAGTGAGCGGGGAGTGAGATTTACATTAGAGGACTCTAGTAGAATGCAGTAAAGTAAACTAGTTAAAAAGTGCATGGATTTCGTTCGTATGCAAAGCTAGAGTAACTAACTAAGTAATGTAATAAGTATGGAACTAACTAGGTAAGTAACTGCGTAATTTAGCATTAACTCCTGTACAGCCGGACCAGATTCTCTTCTTTTTCTTTCTTGACTCGCTATGGCTTTGACTTTGGCTGGGAATAATAATTGGGGATGGGAGGATGCATTATGGAATAGATAGCTAAAGCTTGAACTTAACTTTATTTCACTGTACGTGAACAACGTTCCTCAATTCAAAGGCAGATTGAAAGTAAAGCAAATGCAAACGGCATGGCAAGTATTGCATTATATTATCATCGTTCTCACACTACCATACATACCATACATACAATCCACTATCTCTCTCCTCTCTGTCTCTACACTATTATATGTTATATATTAT
>JAAAYG020014160.1:0-21724 GCA_009936455.2 Tomocerus minor
ATTCAGCAGAGAGCTCTGCTCAATTTAGAAGAGAGCTTTGCTCAATTCAGCAGAGAGCTTTGCTCAATTCAGCAGAGGGGTAAAGCCACCCGACACCAGATGCAAAGGCAACCAACCCCCGGGGCAAATCCACCCAACAAGAAGTTACCTCATGACCAATGCAAAGCTACCCAAAATTTTTTTTTTAATTCTTGAAATTTTTGAAATTTTAACTTTTTTGAAATTTTTGAAATTTTGTTACTGCTATAGATTAACTGATCCTTGCCTTCGAAGAGGGGTCAAATTACTAGTTATTAATATTAAGCCAATGAAAGGCAAGCAAATAATGCCGTTCCCAGAGAAAACTGCATATCAATGTGAATCCGACAGTAATCAAGTTTTTTAATGAAAAACTATTATGCATTTTAATAATTTATTTCATATTAATTAGTTCATTACTTCCTTGTCATTTTGAATGCTGTAATTTTGCCCTAGAATTATATAATCATTAGTTTCTACACTGATATCCAGCTCCTGGTGTACCGATTACCATTTTCATGGGAAGGTAGGTCCGTCCGAATGTTTCCAAATTAAAATCTCACTTTTGTCAGCTGGAGATATATTTATCAAGCTTTGCCTCCAGTCTGCATTTTATATATCTGCTAATAACACATACTGAATTCAAAATCGCCATTTTTGTTTCCAATTTAAAAAACTGAAACTTTATTTTAAGGCTAAATATTTTCAAATTAAAAATTCTTATTTTTCAATTGGAGACAAGTTGATCCAAATTTTCCTCCAGCTGCATTATACATTTGCTAATAACAACAGACTGGAAACAAAATATTTTTGTCTGCAGTTGAAAAAAAGTGAAATTTTAGTTTGCAATACTCGGATGGGCTAACCAGTTACTTGTAATAATAGTACACAACCCTTCCTTTTAATTAAATTAAATTTAAATGTTATTAGCTATTAGTTTAAATGCTATTAAATGTTTTAACACATAATACAAAAAACTTACATAAAATAAAATTTTACTCGAAAATGAGAGCTAAATTGGATCACATGGTCATTCTTCAGTATTGATTTGGTAGTTACTGTGAGCATACTTTTTACATAGTCGGTAGTAGAAACTAAGTAGGAAAATAGTATAAATTAAGCGTTAATAACGCATGGACATCGCCAAAAACGGTAGCTTCGACGTAGATACTACGCAAGTTGCGGAGCATCTCCAGACATAGTGACATAGACATTACCACGAACTCACTAAGAACCACCTGCGCGATGATAGACACCTACTTAGTAGCAAGGTTTGAGTAGGTTAGAATCAACTAAGTTGCTACTTGGAAGCATTTTGTGCTGGCTGGGATATAGGTATTATGAACATCCATAATACCTATAATAAAATATGTTATTCCAAAATATGGGGTACCTAGAATATATATACAGAATGTAAAAAAAGTCAGTTGACATAGGCAAGGAGCTGTCTGTTCCTAAAGTCGTTGACATAGGAAAGGAGCTGTCTGTTCCTAAAGTGAGTTGACATAGGCAAGGAGCTGTCTGTTCCTAAAGTCAGTTGACATAGTCAAGGTCCTCTTTTACTACACTAATGTCATAACGACAAATCGACAACAACTCATTTTCTAATTTTCTCCAGTCCAAAGTTAGATCAAGTTGTTGTTGTTATAGTTTTTGTGTAGTAAAATAGCAAGGATAATAGACCCCCCTCCCCCCTAAAATAGACTGTTCCTTTTCTCAATGTCAACTGACTTTCTTTACAGTCTGTAGTATAGTATCTACTATATGTATGGTACCTATATTCAGAAACTCCTTAATTGTGTACTTGTACTTCACACTAACAAATGATGTGTTTGTAATTTTGTGCGTCAAGTTTTAGGAAAACAAAGTCCGTTTGAATCAAAGTTGAAAATTTTTTCAGCTTTCATTCAAACCATAAAACTACATCATTATTATACATTTTATATCAAAAGTACTACCAACCGGATAAAAGTATTTTGTATTTTGATACGTCAAATAAAGGTTTTAAAATACAAAATACATTTTTTTGAATTCTTAAAATACAAAATGTATTTAAAATACAGTATTTCAAATACATGTATTTTAAATCCATGTATTTTGCCCATCTATGATATCCACAAACAAATTGGCATTCATAGACCACTGCTGTTCTTTTCAGGTACATTGTGAAATTGTGATGTAGTAATAGTATATAGATGATAAGCTTTGATTAACACTATACTCTATACATAAATTGACTCGTTGTTATTGAGTCTTTTTGATTTCTGTAAGATGCTGTTTCATATAAAATTGAATCTAATTGTACATTTTCACAGATAACATGAATGCAATTACTAGCTGAAATTGAAATATTTAGCAGACACAAGAAACCACAAGCCTTTAAAGAATCTTCTGTGTGCAGCAGGACATGAAAAGGGCAATTTTTGCCTAATTGCCTTTTTACTTGCTTTAAAATGGGGCACTTCGAACACTCGAGGATATACACAATAAACGAGCATTAATTATTGATATCTGTGGACTACTGATTGGCTGCTACCACTTCACCTCGGAAAATTTGTGGTTCATAATTACAATTATGAGGTGCATTTTTCACGCACGCGTGATGTCGAGGTTAAAGAAATTTTATTTACCGCCGTATAAAGTGTGACGTATAATTTAATTTACCTATATATTCAATTGTACCTAATAATAAACTATGTTTTCACTTCACACTAAGCAGCCCTTTAAACGAAAGTGTGCGATGGAGCTTGGGAGTGGTGCATGTTTGGCTCCTCTCTATTTTATATCTTGCACCCCCCATTACGGGCGCTGGGGTGAACGTACAACCACAAGAGTTACACCGTAAGAAAGACCGAAACAAGAGCTTTCGATTGATACCCATATTGTATGGGGTCATCATAAAATCGATTCCTCTAAATTGGGTTTTTTCCAAATTTCGAATTTGCTTTATTTGAAAAGGGGCAAAAATGGGCAGCCGTTTTTTTCACAATCCAGCAGTATAAGTCTGTCTTTTAGAATTGATTGGTCATCTGACTGAATACGGTAGAATATCGGAGTTATACCGATACGAACTTTGCATATTTCACAATTGACTAAAACATAAAATCAGACATCGGATATGTATTGACAAGTATTTAAACACATCAAAAAGCCAAAAGCATAAATAGTACATTAAATGCATAATTACAACTAGCTTATTTTTTGGACAGATTCAATTCTTTTATAATACGGATTAAATTTATACCGTTATTAAATCATAGCATTAGTCGGGAATCTATATATCAATATATAT
Source organism: Tomocerus minor (assembly GCA_009936455.2). Taxonomy (NCBI): domain Eukaryota; kingdom Metazoa; phylum Arthropoda; class Collembola; order Entomobryomorpha; family Tomoceridae; genus Tomocerus; species Tomocerus minor. The sequence goes on from JAAAYG020014160.1 coordinate 3,311, forward strand.
ATAAATCCCCAGGTAGCCAGTTTATGGCGGCAAAGGGCTACTACTGGCTGCCTGGGCCCCCGCAGGTAGATAACTTTGGGAAGAGCCCGGGGTTCAAAGCACTGGGCTCTGCCCAAAATTTATGTATTATTCATTTAATTATTATTAATTAATTAATTATTAATCACTTAATGTACTATTTATGCTTTTGGTCTTTTGATGTGTTTAAATACTTGTCAATACATATCCGATGTCTGATTTTATGTTTTAGTCAATTGTGAAATATGCAAAGTTCGTATCGGTTCGTATCGTTTTCAAAAAAAGCAAATTCGAAATTTGGAAAAAACCCAATTTCGAGGAATCGATTTTATTATGACCCCATACAGTATGGGTATCAATCGAAAGCTCTTGTTTCGGGCTTTCTTACGGTGTAACTTTTTCGGTTGTACTTTCACCCCAGCGCCCGTAATGGGGGGGTGCAAGATATAAAATAGAGAGGCGCCAAACACCACTCCCAAGCTCCATCGCACACTTTCGTTTAAAGGGCTGCTTAGTGCTTCAATGTTAATTGGCGGTGCTCTGCTTTCAGGTGCGCAGTTTATCCATTCAGACCAAACAATGAGAAATTAGTGCGCTTACGTGGATGTCGACTTAGAAAATTGCGTTCTTTAACTATCCGCTTATAAATAGTTGGTGTGATTGCTAAATGCATAATTTGGCTAATATCTACGCTTAGCGAAGTTGACGTAGCGTATCGGCGCAAATAGGTTCCGTTGCTATGTGATAGTTCTTATTAACAAAACCGAAATTCAAATACAACATAACAATTGGAGCATAAAACTATAACCCCATGAAATATCACAGACGGTGGAAGTCACTGCAAAAAGTCAAAATGGCAAAAAGCTGCCTTTTTCATGCCCTGGCTAGTAGTGACCTCAAAAAGCAAGCATAATACAAAAATTGTAGAACGTACCAATCATCGTCATTCGGAAAGACGCCTTCTTCAGTACAATTGTCACTAGATGTCGAAACTCGCGTTAAAAGTGTTCGTGTCCGCAACGACAAGTAATTGAAAGAGTCTTCATAAGGGGTTGATATATTTTCTTTAACTAAAAGAAACTAAATTATCTAGTATTAAAAAATTGTTTCTAAAGTAAAATTGTTTATTACTCAATAATAAGGTAAAGTAGGGAGCTTAGATTCCGATATTTTGAAGACAGATGAAAATGAATCAAAGTGACGAAGCTGAAGCAGGACAAACGAGATAGGATAGGAATATTTGTAATTTGTAATCCTTACACAGCAACAATACTACTTGTAATTCTGATTCCATTGACGAAGTTCATTTTACACGAAAGTTTTTAAAAACCAGAGTATAAAGTCGGCACGCCGTAAAATATTTTTTGTTGCCGCATGCCGTAAATGCCGTAAATGCCGCAATGCCGTAAATATGTATGTATGTATAATTTATATACATACATATATTTACGGCATTTACGGCATGCCGTAATTAAAAATCGTGCGGCATTTACGGCATTTACGGCAATAAACGGCAGACGGCATATACGGCACACTCAACACTCTGTTAAAAACAAGTAAATATTTGAAACTATAACCGGGGAAAACCTTTATCAATCACCAATAAGTTCTCCAAGCCTACTTAGTACATTGTTTCATGCAGTAGATAAAATATTTCATTTTGTAGCTAAATGTTGTTAGAAATGGCGTCTCAAGTTTTCAACGACAAATTATCCCCACTTTTCTCATTCTTAAACATAATCAACCTAAATCCCAGTTAAATTTCTTCGTACATTGTGATTACTACCGTGTTATAATTACATTGAAGTAAAGAATCAAAGGAGTGGGCAAAAAATTTGATACTTTCATTTTTTTAACGTTGGCAAAATGATTGCATTTTTTGGATAAAATATGTTTAACGTCTAATCAAACAAGAATTCAAATGAGTGAATTAAATTTGTCATATTCATGTTTGTAATTCGTAGTAACCCAGCTGAACTATTACTTTTGACTTTGCAAATACTTACTCGAACAAAAAATATGAAAAATTGTCAATTCTCAAACGTGCAATAGCAATCGTATCCTAGAAAATGTTTTGGATGCAGTCATAATAACTTTTAAAGAAGGGAATTCATTAAAATAACTTCAAATGATTATTTAAAGTATCTAAAGGGCTTAAAATTGTCAAATATATTATGGTCAGAAACGAAATAAAAAATGTAAAATAGAATATCGAAACCATGCAATGATGCCAGTCCTAAAGAAACAATTGTGCATGTATAACTAGCTAAATAACGAACGAAAGTACTTTGTGTGTTATATTATTATTATTATGCATAATAAATAAAGATGGTTCGTTTTAATTTCCCTAATGGAAAAATTGAAAGGTATGGTATATGAACCTCCCCATTTTACCTTGAGCTTTAAATAATAATATTACTATAGGTAATTGTAATTATAAACTTAGAATTAATTATAATGTAAATGCTTACAATCACTCCAAATACGAAAAATGTCCAAATCTTCATTTTCCTCAAGTTCAAACTGAAGTGACTTCAGTCACATTTTTTGTTGCAATACGTGTTAGCTATTTTCTGGTAGTCCAATTTAGTTTTTAAAATGGAAAGGTAACCCAAAATTGTTTTAAATTCGAACAAAAACAGTGAACTTTTCGATTTATTCTAAAATCCTATGCAAAACAATACCACAAATCCAAAATCCAAATCTGTTGGATTCACCAAATACTTTTTCAAAGTTTGATGCTGTGATATCAAACTGCATCTGACTGCAAGGAACGAAAATACTTTGTTGAAATAGTGCTGTAAAATTAGGTATGTGGGTTATTTTTTAATAACAAACCCCGAGAATACAGGTAATCCATTTTAAACTGCCTTTGAATCAATCGTTATATATCAATAAAAGGAACAAAGTACATTGATTTGTGCGCCGTAATTAGAAAATTGGGGGTATAATACTATTGTAATGGTCATAAATCACCTCGTGAGGCCATATTTATATAAATAATAAATAATAACTTACGTAATTGCACAGATCGGTGCAACCATGTCCTCAGCAGTTTTATTGCATTGTACCTTTAACCGCTTTTATTTAAGATCATCACATCATTATTAGAATAGTTTTTTAAGGGTAATTGCCGTAGTGTAATAGTGTAAACAAGTAGACGGTATAATTTATTAATGAATTATATTGTCATGAATTCATCACTTTTGATTAATATTACTTTCGGAAATTAAAAGACAAACTGTTTCGAGTACGAATTATCTTTATAAAATTTTTGTATTACCTATATAATGATTATAAAGTTTTCACCTTTATGGCGAGTATAATGCCAAGTTCTTGCAGTTTTGAATCTGCCTTTTGTCGGTGCACAATTAAATGATTATTCATCTGCCGGATAATACATGTCGATGTTATTATCGGCAAATGACAATTCCTTGAATATTAACTTATTGCCAGTTTGATTATTAGTCGATCGTCATTCAAAGTCATACACCAAGGTAATTTAACAGCGGAACAGTTTTTGAGTTTATGATTTTAATTTGACCTTAATCATGATTCTGATACGGAGACATAAGGGAGAAGCCGTTTCTTTCTGATATTGGGGAATATTATTATTAGGGCAAAAATACAGTATTTATGTATGGACTATCATTTATAAAAATCTTTTAGTGACGCCAATTGCTAGGTACTCCGAAAGAATTACCTGTTGAAAAGCCGACCTGCAATTTTCTGGAATAAAGATCCAAACAGCTACTACTTTTGCATTTTATGCTCCGTCCCTGCCATAACCCTCCCAACAAAGAAGTTGGGAAGAAGCAGCAATATAACTCTAAAATTACGTGTTCTTAACATCGAGGTGGCATCATTACGATGTCTCTCACCAAATTATTAAAAACACGTCATTTAAAAAATTCAAAAACTAATTTGTTGTAAGATAATTTTTATTATTTTTAAGTACACACATGTACCTTTGCCTAACAATAGAAATAAGAAGTTGACCAATACAGCCAATAATTGGCCGTTCATACTTGCTATTATAATTACAAAGGTAATGTTATTATTTAAATGGTAGGTACTATGGTGCTATACATAGTCAAATAATGCCTATACCAATATTTCAATGGTACCAGAGCTTGCGGATGATACAAGTACTACGACTACGTACGTACGTACGTAACTACGTCAACGTTTATTATAATAAAATGTGCATAATAATTATCCTGTACATTTAAGTGCATTTCATAAGGAGGAAATTGTTTGTTAAAATTTTTCGTTAATCCATAGCTTCAATTTATATCGTCATGGAATTCGCATACATAATTCACAGAAGTAATAAATGGCTACCAACATTTGCAAAATGTGTGTAACAAAGTGGCAGAAGTAAATTCGTAAAACACGCTGCTGAGTTGAAAAGTAGATATAAAATTGTTTACTTAGGAAAAAATCACAAAATGTCAAAGTAGGTTTGTGTTTCTATGATCAACTGTCTGATCTAGTCAAAATATGGCTTTTTTGAGACCTCAAAATACTATATGCAAAGATTTGGCGAATTATATATATCAATCAGTGATCGTTCAGATTGAAATAATAATTCACGGACTGACAGTGATAGATCGTTTCTATGAAGTAACTGTTAGTACCTACTTAATTAATAACGGGCTTTAAGCATACTAAAAGATAGTAAAAGTATAAAATTAGCCATGACTTTGCAACTCCCAAGAGCGTGTTAACGACATGCAATATAATTCTTGCGTGTATTACTATTCATGTCATTGCATTGTAGGTAAATAACATTATTGGTATTAATGCATTAAAACTTAATTCAATAGCCACCAATTGGATAATTTTAGGATTAAGGTCATTAGATTAATAAGGGGCCGAATGCCGACGAGACGAGACTGTTTTCCAATTCATATTTATTTATTTATTGTTCGATATGCTATGCCTCTTATCACATATGTAGATTTATTACATACTGTAGTCCACATTTACCGTAAATAAACTGCTCATTTCGAAACGCAGGATATGCATAAGCATTTGGGTTTTATGGGATGTGCAGCTGGGAAAGCTGCATATAAATAAGCATCATAATAAAATTGTAATGAGAATACCCCGTCAAGGTGTACATTATTATAAGCTACATAAAGAATATACATTGCTTCCTTGAAAATGTTGAAGATTACGAGCCTGTCTGACAAACATAATTCTGACCTTTAGCCCAAGCGAAACTACGCAGATACTTTAATGCCATAAAAATAAAAAAATTATATTTCATTACATTCGTTTACCATTTTTGACATCTCAGCATAAATATTGTTTGTATATATGTACATACTACAAGTAATTATTTAGTTTTGTCTTATTTCTCTATTTATAATGTGTATGCATCAGCTAGATAACATAACTCTAAAATAGAAAAGGGCATAGCATATAATATTCTTAGCAGAAAATATGCAGTAATATAAAGAAAAGATTCTGCTGATTTCTGCGGTCTATTCTTTTAGAAACTAAAAAAAATGTCTTTATAGATAGATAAAGATATGATATCATTTAATATTTAACGCCAGAGGACATGAAAATCGATTTATTTGATTTCCTACGTTCTTCTGCTATTGAAACATTCTGAAATCATTCTAGTTCGTAATTATGGGGAATTTGTGTCCCAGTTTATATGAACTAATTTCAGGTCTGTGGAATACCAGGAACAGAATTTATTAGAAAACTGTATATAAAATGTGATCAAAATTGACGAGGAAATTGAAAGTGCCTTTTAACAGCGCTTTGAATGTTGAGATACTTTTTTTAGAACCCGTAAATTAAAAAATGCGTTTTTTTCTTTTTCATTCTTTTCTGTGGAATTGTGGATCTACCACCACAACTTACTCTGGTGATTGTCATCTTCTGCCATAATGTCTTTGTAACGTTTTCCAAAGTCATTTTTAGTGCCTTTGAACTGTGAGGTGGTTTTCGAAACTCTTCTCCAAAGTATTCATTTTCTTTGTAGGTATATTATTTTAGTCAGTCGGCAGTCTTTGATGGGGCACTCTGCTGGTCTATATAGTCTATACTCCATTCATTCCTAACTTCTGCTATTCTACATCATAAGTTGCACACAAACTTCAATTCGTAATTATTGAGCGCCAAAATCATTTTTAGTGAAAATTTGTAGTTATTATATTAAAAAGAGAAATAACGCTCAATTTTCGACTTAACATTTTTTGCTCTATGTTTTCTAGTTTCTGTTACTATTTACCCTTATTTTGACTCATTAAACAGAAAACAAATGCTGTCAGCTGTAATTATTATATAAATTATAATTTTTTGTCAATATGATTCCCAATAATCCCAATGGCCTTTTTTATGTACTGTACTGTAAAGTTGTGAGTGTTTAAATATTTAATTTCATATTAGCATTGTAAAATAGTCATCCCTAATTTTATTTGCTGACACTTAAATGTTTTTCCTTGCTACATATTATATTATGTGTGTTTATTGATTTCAGAGCACCAGCTAAAAACGACTACAGCTACAAAATAATTGCATTGAAAGCATGGATAATAGTAACAATATTCCCACGTTAAGCAGTGAGGATATTGATATCAAAGTATTTTTAGCCCCAGCATATCAATATGATGTGGAACACTCAGCAAATGAAAGAAAATTATCCTCCTCAAAACGGAAAGGAAAGAAAAAACGAAATGAAAATTTTTGGGTTGCAAAATCAACTATAGATCTTCGAGAAATTCGAGTAAATTTAACAAGTAAACACGATTTGAATTTTGTATTTACAGATAATTGTATAATGTTATATCGTACTATTTTGAACTTGCTAAAGTATCTAAGAGATATCTTATTATTGACATCACCAACCCCTAAAAAGCTACCAATAGAATATTACAATTAGAATTGATCAAAAATTGTTTTGCGTGAACTATTAATTTTATAGGGTTGCAGTTTGGGTCGGATGGCAAACCAATTGTTCCTATAAATAAGCATGTAAGCCGCGGCCTTAGAAAAGTCAGGATATCCAATCGGATTATAAATACTGAAGATGCAGAAGGAAATATCAAAGTAATTTCGAAACCTCCCACCAATGATACTTTTGATGAGTAAGTATTAATGCCGAATATTACAGTTATTTATAAGTTAATTTTTATTAACTAATTTTTACTATTTTATAGTGAGTATGTATTGCCTACTACTAGTTCCAAGTCGATGAACATACACGGTGTTATAAATTCAAAACGGCACGAATGTGAAGAATGTCATAAAGAGTTTTCATTTAATTATGAATTAACTCGTCATTATGCTCGCTGTTTGCCGTTCAGCACTAAAAGCTTCAAGTGCAAGTCGTGTGCAAAAACATTTGTTACTAAAACAGAACTAAAAATTCATTCTCGAATCCATTCGGGGAAAAAACCTTTCAAGTGCGAAGTTTGCAAAAAAGTGTTCCGACATAAGGCAAACATGGTTGAACATAAGAAACTTCACCAACCCAATGGAAAGAATTTAGTTTGCTGCACAATTTGTAACAAAGGATTCGCCAAAAAGTCTAAAATGCTCATTCACTTTCAAAATGTTCACCTAAAAGCTAACGTTGTGGAATGTAGTGAACCAGATTGCAAAAAAACATTTTCGGATAAAAACCGCATGAATGCCCACGTGAAAACATTTCATAGAAATGAATTTAAACATAAATGTAAAGAATGTGGTAGAGGATTTCCTGATAATCATAAATTCACGATTCATATGAGAATTCATACTGGAGAAAAACCTTTCAAATGCAAATATTGCCCAAAAGCGTTCGTCAGTAAAAGTATACTGGACGGTCATCTCAAAGTACACACCAATGACTACAAATATCGCTGTGGGATTTGTGGACGAGGTACAATATCTCCGAATCATCTCATCATACATTTAAAATTACATAACAAAGAAAAGACTTCAAAATGATGTCAGTTGTCAGATAACTCTTGTATACATGTGTATGGGATTGCATGTGCATAGATTGTATTCAGTCGATCGTTTGTGATTATATTCATGCAGTTTAAATTACAAGTTCCAAAATAAAGTCTACGAAGCATTAATTTATTCCGACAACATTGTGAAAAATATTTTCGAAAATTCTAATATTTTTAATGTGGCTATTTTCTGGTTACCATTTCCTAACATAATCTTTTTTGAAAAATGAATTCGTTTTCTTGGATGATTTTCATGACTAATTTAAGAGACTTATTTAAATAGAAAATATTATTAGGTGATTAGGTGACACAACTTTTAGCGTTGATTTGCTTGCAGACACACAATCAGTATCAGGTATTACGTAGAAAGTCATGCACATGTTCACCTTATTGTTTTGGTTTCGATTCTGTGTAGAAAAATTCTTGCAAAGATAGCATAAATTATTGTAATACGATGATTTGCTGATTTAGTCCGCAAAATCCGAACAAGCAACTGTGGACATCTAACTTTCCCCACAAGTACAAGACTTCGGCGGCATGAAAACTTTTATAAATGGGTGAGATCATTATAAATGGATATTATTTGAAGAGAATGCAAATAATGAAACGAGATAACAAATTGTTGATATTATTGAATTGCTAAAGATTTTCATAAATACATAATAATATTATGCGTACTATGATATTTTATCAACTCACAAAAATTAAGACGATTATTTTTTGCGACAACAGCAGCAGAAAACGCGAGAGAAACAGCTTTCAGATTCTTCATCTTCTTTCTCACCTAGAGATTTACCTTCTTTGGGTTTCTCCATTGATTTGCTTTTAGGAACGTCATCCTTCTTGTCACTTCCTTTACCTGAATCTTTACCTTTGCCCTCTTTGTCCCCTTTGATAGCATTTTTGATCTCGTCGATGTTTTCCTTAATTTCGCCTAAATTAGCTTTAATTTTTTGTAAAATAGTCACAGCCTCCTCCCAGCGGTTTTCTTCCATTATGGAAATAATTTTCTGCAATTCCTCAACACACTCCAGAAATTTTTCCGTCAGTTTCAAAGAAGCCTCAATTACTGTGGCAATCCTCAGTACCAATTCCTCTGCTTTGCCAGGCTTCCCTTTATTATCCCCGTCTCCAATTATTTCCTTCCCTTCTTTCAAATTTCCGCCAAGATCGTCATTGATTTCTGATTTTAATTCTGTAATGCTTTCTCTAAATTCAGAAACGGCTCCTTTCAATGTGGAAATATCGCCGTTTTGAGAAATCACCATTTCGGACACAGTGGCAACCAAATTCACGAGACTGGACGAGGTCTTTCCGCATTTTTGTACCAAATCGGTCACGTTTTCCGAAAAACTTTTAGCTAAAGTTGCCATCTTTTTCATTTTTTCCATCCCACCACCTGCACTTTTCATCAAACTCGCCTGCAAAAATAAATTAAAAATGACAATTTGTTGATAAAAGGATTTTACCTCAAGGCTGCAAAATTTTAGCTATGAATGATTGTTACCATCTTTATTGGTGTAGAACAACGTTAAATAAATTCTCACGCTTTGTTTGAAGTTGTGATTGACACTAGTTATAATATTACTAATGCATTCATGTTTTGGAAAGAAACTTATAAAATTTTCTTTCGTATCAGAACAAATGAAGTTCCATAATGAAACCACAATCATCAGTGCAATGATAAGCGATAACCTTATCATGCATTTCAGCATCGCTTAAATATGAGTTAACTCGCATTCATATAATAATCATATTAATTAGCTACCTATACAAAAATCATTCATGCAAAATAATTATGGACGTAAGAATCTCAACATTTATAAATTATTTTAATATTTAGATATGTGGTAAGTGCTAACGGTAAAATGTATATTAACTAATAGTTGCATATCACAAATTGCTAACAAAAAATTAAGTTGGTTTCGTTGATTAAAGAAATAAGCAATCAGTAAAAGGTATCGTCATTTCACGTGTCATCGTGTTCAGTGAGTTGCACAATACGTGACACAGTGACACAGTGACACCTAAATAGTTTAGGAAGCAATCAAAAGCTTTTAATTTAACGACCATCATTATTAGTGCTCTAGCTACAGAACCAGATTTAAATACTAATTGATTGTTGGTCAATTTTATACATTACGAATATCTACTTATAATATAATCAATTATTGGAACAATCGCTTCATTGTCATTTTTTAATTAATTAATTTTGCTGTTGACAATTGATTGTGCAACGGTCTCTTCCTCGTACATTCGTCACTCAAGGCCAACGCAAATGGAAGCCGAAAAAATTACAATGAAAACATGAGAAAACAGCTAAGTCCAGGTTCGTTGTCAATTGGTCCACGATAACCAATTTGTTACACTAACCATTCAATACAGAATGTAATGTACAAGGAAGTTGCAAAAAGTAAAAACAACTTTCGGAAATGGACACTGAAATGACTTATACGGAATACGGATGACTTATTAGTTAACGACTTTGGCAGAGTGCAGAGAGGGCAGTATAGTGCTTGTTGGACTAAAACTACGTGTACATTATTGGCTTAGTGCGCAGACAGCCTCGCAAAATAAATCTATACGTTGTTCCAACAACGTTTTAGTTAATGCGCGTATAATTCTAATTAGGTACTAATTTACATTACTTCATATCCCACACAACACAATATTAATACATTGAATGTTTCTTTTTAAATATCAATTTTGAAAAGCTTGTATAGCTAGTAAGGAAATAAACGTTGTACAAATTATTATTAATTTTAGTGTACACACCATTCAGATGTGCATATTATTGGGGATCAACAATTTTCATTTTAATTAAGACATTACAAATTACATTATGTAAATCTTATAGGAAGGATTCGAGCATCCTCATTTTTATCTTAAGTCGTTATTGGTTCTTTCCGTAGAGATTTCATTAATATATAAATTGGTTGGGAACTGGGAATTCCAAGAAATAAACACACGAAGATAGTTGCTAATTGAAAATTGGCTTAATCTAAACAACTGGATAGCATACAAAGGAGAAATCTTTATGTCCATTTCGCGAGATTTTCATTGTCAGCCATGATAATTAAGGTTGCAGAAAATGGGTGACAAAGAAATCAACCCGGATGCAACATTTATAACTTTATGCTTATTCTTACATAGTGTAAAATGATATTGGGTAGAAATAAAACACTTGTATACATTTACAAATTGTTTATATTAATAAATGCTATAAATTATATACGTTCGAATACCACAAAACTGGAAATTGGAAAATTATTTCGACTGATATTGAAAAATAAGAGAAAACAATTTTGCTAGCAATTTTAACCTGATAAGTTAGTGGAAGCAATACACTGAACATGTTTCCATTTTAAGTTCTGGTTAAGTTTAACTTTACCCCAATGACAAAATAATAGGCTCATGAATTACACATTTACCATTCGTACTAATTTAAAATAGATATTCCTTATTCGTGTCCCCCATCGTTAATTGTTAATGTAAGATGAAGCTGATTGGTTAATTGTACATGGCAATAATGCTAGAAGCATTCCATGATAGCATTACAAATTCCTATATATATAAGATCGTTGATTTGCATTTCTGTTCAATAATATTCTTATTTTCAAGCATTATTTCATTTTCTATTTTAAATCAACTTAAGAGGAAAATACAGATATATAGTACTTTTAAAATTTGAAAAGCCACCTTTGAAGATTTTTATCAGCAATACGAAATACACAATTATTTTGTTCTTGGTATTCTCTTTGATTCTCATCAGTTCAGGTAAAATTATTATGCACACAATTTAGTCGAATTCTATTCTATACTGTTTTATGTATCGTACCAAATACCATTTCTTCAGTTTCAATAAAATGAAATCTTGCATCCTCAGAAAAGATTCATTATATTTGAAATATTTAAATTTAAGATTTTTTTTTATTTACTTAGGTATTTAATATTTTTATCATTTGACTTTTCTAACAAGAAGTGGTCGGTCATACAAAGTTTTTGTTAAAAAATTCTTAATAGAAGTATTTCAGAGTTAATTGCTATAAGTATAACTAGTTAAACTATAAGTAGGTAGGTACCTATCCGATAATTTTTATCATTTCTGTTTTTATTACAGCTGTTGAAGACAAGCAGAAAAACGAGACTCAGAGTACAACATCAGAGAATGGAACCGTGTCTGAAAAAAGTAAACAAAGTTTCAAGAAAGTTTTAACAGTTATTATTTATATTTATAAAATGTTAATATTTTTTCAACCTAGTTGTCCGTTTTGCACCATGCTATGGATGCCCAAAATTTCATCATGGTCATCGTATATACTACAAGTAGTTAAATCAACCATTATTGGATTTCCACTGAAATATCCACTGCTGAAATAGTTCTTTAATTCATGGATAGTTGTTGAGGGAACACTTCTAATTATAATAACTGCTATAAAAAGTATACTATAAGTAACGTAAAATTCATTGTTCACTTTCATCTTTTGTTTAATTGAAACTAATAAATAAAACGTACCAACCTGATGAATAAATTACTTCGTTGATATGATTCTCCCAAAATGTGTTAGTGCAGAATAAGTGAGTTTGAAACTCAGATTCAGAAACATCATTAGAGACAACATGCAGCATTATGGTACGTAACACTAAATGCTATTAAATCTGGAACGATTTACAATTACTAAATCTAAAGTTGAAAAATACTTTGTATATGCACTTAACGTGTAACTCAATTGGCCATGAAAATGAAAGATCACAGAACTCTTTAATGAGCGTTAATTTCAGACTTTATTAAAAGTTAAATATACTTTATGTGAACAACACCTTAATAATAAACAGTATAAAAACTTAGAAATTATCTGCAATCTATAAGCACCTTATTGCATTATTGATTTTAGTGTAATTATTTGAATTGTCTTTCAAAGGACATTGTGCTTCTTTAAGTGTAAATTCAAAACGTCCGATCTTGCAAAGTTTTTCCCACAAATATCACAATCGTAGGGTTTTTCCCCACTGTGTATTCGTTTGTGAACTGTCAATTTGTGGGATCGAGCAAAAGTTTTTTCACAAGTTTCGCATTTATAATACTTCTCTTTTGTGTGGGAAATTAAATGTCTCTTTAAGTCACTTGAACTTACGAAGCATTTCTCACAAAATCCACATTTGTGCGGCTTGTCGTTTGAGTGAATTCTCCCGTGCACTGTTAAATGTCCAGAAGTCAGGAAACTTACTCCGCAAGTTTTACACTTATATAATTTTTCTCCTGTGTGAGATCTAATGTGAGCTTTTAAAGTATCCTGTCTTTTATAATATTTTCCACATATGTCACACTCAAAGGGTTTGTTCCCAGTATGGGTTCTTAAATGTTCCTCCAAATGATTGACAGACGCTACTTTCTTTCCACAAATGTCACAGCTATGGGATTTTCTTTCCATTTTTAATTTATTTAAGGTGTTACCAATCGGAGCCTAATAATAAATATGATTTGTGAAAATAATATTGGAATTTATATTTAAAAATTTTTGCGTTCTTTCCACTTCTCAATTTAACATGTTTGCTTTTAGTTCAGCTGTAATTAAGAAATATATAGACTAAGGATTTCAACTGTTAGAATATTTACTTAAATACAAAATGTATATTATTGTAATGTGTGAGTTGTATAATACCATAGTCTTTTAAAAAGGACACACTTTCTACACTTCAATGTTTTTTCAATTCAATTCTCGGGTCTTCGATCTATTCTTGGTCTTCGTTCCTCCTTGAATAATTGCACCAATAGGTCTGTCGGCGTAGGCTTGTGTTAATTATTGGTCCCAAAGAAATTTTAGAACCTAGGCCAATCAAGAAAAGTCGAAAATCAGTGTCTCAGCTAAACAGTAGATTAGAAAGTTTCCGTATATATATATATTTATTGACTGCTTCGAAATGAAGATGCCTTAAAGACACAGTAAAATAATTCAACAAATGATAATAATAATAATAATAATAATAATTATGCATACAAGTATTTTAAATATGCATTTATCAACAATACAGATTAATATTTAATAATTTTTTAGTTAAACGAAAAATTCTAAAGAGTTCGATGATAATGATTTAAAGCAGTTTAGTTTGTACACAAATGAAATGGCGTAAGTTCACCAGCAGTGTTCGACTAGCCACTGGCTATTGGCTTAAATGGTAGTGGTTTAAATGACCTAGTGGCTGGCCAAAATCATTATTGGCCACTGGCTAAAAATATTTTACATTGTATTTGGACATTAATCTATTTGGCCACTTGCCAATTTAGCCGGCTAAAATGGCCTAGTGGCTGGCTAAAATCTAAAAAAGCCGGCTAATATCGAACACTGTTCACCAGCTGTTTTAAAACAGATGTTCTACAAAAAATTAATATTTAGGAATATGAATTTGAAGAATACACGAAATGACTATTAATTGTTGATCTTTGATCTATTTGTAAGTGAATAAAAACACTGGCGAACTGATAATTGCGTTTTTAAATAAGTAATACTTTAGTTGTTTGAATTTAGCAGATATTTTGTTTATGCATTGACATGTATCAAAATTTGAATCAAACTCCATTATTTAATTCCAATAGCAAACAATGTTTTACTATAATATACCGATAACAAATTTTTTCTGACCTTGATATTTTATTTAAATGCAACTGTTTTGCTGACGGAGCCTTCGTGATTCTGTGAATGTCTTTGGAGGCTGGTAAGGGAACTGTAGCTTTTCCCGCAAACATCGCATTCAATTATTTTTTCAAGAGTTTTTTTCTGGTGCGTCCTAGAATGTAAGGTCAATGAATGAGAGCTTGCAAAAATATCCATACAAATGGCACACTTATGACTAGCGTGGCCAAAGTGTGTTTTTGAATGAGCTTTTAACTGTCGTGCTAGTAAAAAGCAAAGTCCACAAATTTCACATTTAAAAACTTGTTCCCCTTCATGACTTTTTATGTGTAAATTCAAAACATCTGTCCTTGAAAATGTTTTGCCACAAATGTCACACTCAAAAGGTTTTTCTCCGGAATGCGTTCTTAAGTGAATATTTAGCGTGTCGGACCTAATAAAGAATTTTCCACAAAATTTGCACTGGAAATTCTCACCTGTGTGGGTTCTGTTGTGTACCCACAAACCTTTGGAATGTGAATAGCTTTTCTCGCAAATGTCACATTTGTATGGCTTCTGTCCATTGTGAGAACGTAAGTGTTCTTTTAAATTCTGGGCAAGAGAAAAACTTTTACCACAAACATCGCAAAGATGAGGCTTTTCAGAAGTTAAGTGCAATTTGATGTGGACTTTTAAAGTATTTGTGGCACTGAAACTTTTCCCACAAATGTCACATTCAAAAGGCCTTTCACAAGTGTGAGTTCTTATATGGTCTTCTAATTTAATAGTAAATACATCTTTTCCACAAAAGTTACATTCCACCCTCAGCTTTTTTTTATGGTGAGTTTTAAGATGCTTCTTTAAGTTTGAAAGCACTGGAAAATTTCTGTCACACAGCTCACACTCGAACAACTTTTGCCTGTGAATTTTTTTCTTCTTCTTCCTTTCATCAGAACTCATATCAACATCTGAAACTAAAATACAGGTTTATTAATGTCTCATGTATTTTAATATTTAAAAAAATTATATATTTTTCTGTTTTCAAGCCAACTTTCCTTACGTCTATCTAATAAATATCTAATAATATTATTTTTTTTCTTATTTCAATTTACAGCAATGTAGTTACTCGTGGTCCTTTTAGATGAAGTCTCGCTGCATATAGAATGCATGAGCGTTTAAACAATTTCCTACTTAGTGCAGTGAGGTCTGAGGTCTTGATAATAAAGTCTGTAGTCTTTTCCTCTTGGTTTCCTTGCTGCTGCATGCTGGCTTCTTGAGATAAATTAATATTTCTAAAACGTATTATACTTATCAAAAGACAAGCTATTGCGTTTTTTACTATTAATTTTTCCAATACAAAATGCTATCTAAATTTAAACTTGAATTAAATTTTTTTGATGTTTATAGGATTCCTATTTTGGTTGACTTAGATGAGGAGGAGATCCTGGCTGATCATATTATCCCCATTCAAAAAACCGACATTCAAAAAACTACCTAGTCTTCAATTATTGTTACAATGTTAATTAAAAAATCTTTAATTATTTTAATGCCAAACTCCTAATGGCTTTCTGACATCACATCTGTCAAGTATATCCGCGTTAACTTTAAGGATGGGTAACTTTAAAGATGTAATCCATTGGAATGTAATTGGAATACGAATTTTGAAATTTAGTGTGATGGATTACTGCCCGCTGGAAACGCAATTTACTTACCAAGGTCAATTATAAAGATTATAAAGAATGTGATGGTTGGAAGTGTTTAAATAAATAATGTAATATTGTAAAGTGACTCCTAAGTTGAGGGTTTTACAAATCATGATTGTTTGGTGACAGCACAACACGTAGCAGCATCACGACATGTGCCATGAATTTTTAGATAGGTACATAATGAAAATTGTAAACCGAAGTATTCGAACCTATTTAGTAATTAAAACAAAATTTTGTCGCATAAAATAATACTTTCATTTTTTTGCCGAAAGTAGTATAAATTAGTATATTTCTATATCACAAGTTTCAAATTGTAACCAAGATTGGCAAAAAAATCGTCCACTATCACTTTGCAATTTTTGACGGTGAAGAATGGACAGAATAAATTGGAAAAATTTCAATAGGGGCCAGGCATTCATTATTCATTGATCATTTACTTTTAATGGAATGGCAGTAAGCACAATGAATGTTTAAATAATTAATGTAATACGTAAAATTGTCAAAGCCAACAGTTTTCTAAAGTGCAAGCAACATACCCAATGCCAACTGTGTGTGTGTATTGGAATGGAACTATGGAAAAGTGTGGCCATGTAATGGTTAGCACACATTAAAAAACAAACGGCAAGCCGTAATAAAAAAGCTTATCACATCTATCTATACGGAAAATCTATTTGAAAAGTTCCAATTGCCTTAACGGAAAATAATTCGTTCAATTTTAGATTTTAATATACAATACTAGAGTTTGTTTAATTACCGAAACAGGTTTCAAAAAGGTCCAAAATGTCAAAATAGGTTTTAAAAACGTCCTAAAATGTCAAAATAGGTTTTAAAAACGTCCTAAAATGCCAAAATAGGTTTTAAAAACGTCCTAAAATGCCAAAATAGGTTGTTATCCTTTTTGGATGCTATAGGTCCGAAATAGGTAAAAAAGTTGAAAACAAGTGCGTGTTATTTTCATCAAAGTACTGTCAAACGTTGGCCCCAAAAGTCTCATTTACGTACCTTAGCCCATTAAAAAACCTTTTTTACCTAACTATCGTAGCCCTGCTGATTTATGACGTTTTTAACACTAGAAATTGCAAATTTGATAGCACAGGGATAGTTTTTGGAAGCTTCCAACAATTACAGATAATCAGAAACTAAAAGACAACATAGGTTGATTGACCTTATTCCTTGGTTTATCAAGTTCATATTTTATTACAAAGGAAAGATTGAGTGCATTCTAAACCCTACATCACATCCTATATTTTTCCGCTTTCTATAGGACCATATCGGGAACTACAGTTAATGTCGAAAATAAATCTGGGAAAGTAAGTGCAGAAAGTAAGTGAGAAATGTCGACAAAGCATGTTGACTAAAGTTATCCTGTAAAAAAATTCATAACTTGAAATAAAATGTACGATACACCAGCTACTGTCTTTACAAATAATTGACGCATCAAAACTATTACTCTCAATAGCATTCTGAGTAAAACTTTTCGCATTTCAATCACAAACACAGTTATATAAACAGCACAAAGGATTAGAGCCATGATGAATATGGTAGAGATGTTAGATTCGGTTAAAGATAGTGGCTTAAGTTTAGAACTTCCCAAACATTCGGAGCATTGGACAAAGTTGTGTCTTTTAGAAAACTCCAGCCATTCACCGAAAATTCCCGACTCCAAAATAGGCTTAAAACGCTCAAGTATGTAATCTCTAAGGACAAAATATCTTTCAGATATGGTAACTCCGTATCTTTGCATAAACATTTGATTTTCTGTCTTCCCCAAGTACAATTTCCTTGCAGGGGAAAGTTTTGACTCGGAAAGATCCCATTTTAATCGATTGAAAAATTGATGTAAGTCGCTTTGTTTGTCTATCCAAGCGGATTTGCTGCAGTTTGCAATCCATTCTTGTCCAGTAATGAACGGGAAATCGGGAGGAAAGTTATAATGCATTACTATTTCGTACAAGAGCTTTCCATTGGCAGAAGTTACCGACTCATTACCATTGTTGTAGTAGTTCGCCGCGCCAGAAAAAAATGGGAGAACATGTGCAATACATTTACTTGAAATTCCGCAAGCCTCCCACAACTTTTGAATATATTTCTTTTCCAGTTTCTCGGTTTTGTCATTTC
>JAAAYG020014171.1:0-21722 GCA_009936455.2 Tomocerus minor
CTTTATGCTCAATGGCTGACTCATTTATGCTTAAAGACAGTTTGTTTTATATGTTTTAAGGATATGGTCATTTGTTTTAGGAAAACTTCATTTAATCTATTCATCAAATCTCTAAAGTAAATTTCAATTTGAATTACTGGCTCATTCATTTAAATTACATGTTAATTATATATATTCCTTATTGAAATACTCCTATCATAGTATGTTCACCTTGCTTAAGAAAACAAAAGGTATATATATATATAACTTATTACGAGCCAAATCACGGAGTATAAACTATAAATATATATTGAAATTTTGAAATAATCGTATTACAGTAAGTTCACCTTCCTTAAAAAAACAAAAGGATTATATATAATCTAAACCCTATACTTTTAGATATACTATTACCGTATGCCATAATATTTCATGTATATAATGTATTTTATGAAGTTGATTTATTCATAAAATACATTATTACTACGTTCTAAATTATCAATATATTTCAAGAAGGCTTAGGGGACATTACTAAATGTGTCTTTTTTGTTGAGTTATGGTCAGACCACACCAACAACCAGTGCAATAGCTGAGATGGTTCTCACAGACTCGAAAGATGAAGACAATTGTATTCCCATTCGAGAAAGTGAACTATTTGTGGCTGTTGAAACGGCACTCATAATATTTTCCAAACTGCGAATCATCCCCTATACGTACAATCCTTTGACGAAACGACTCCTTTTCGTAGAAAACAAACGTAGTCTATATGTCTGGATAGGAATTTTTATCGGAGAAATCATTGTTTCGTTGGCACTGTTGTTACGGCTTTGCATTGAGTTATTTTCTTCCGAACGTTTTCTCGAATCTCATCAAGTCATCATTCACATTTTCTACCTTCTGGCTTCTATCATGGGTTTAGTTTTTCAAATCTCTATGATTTTAAGAAAAGACGGATTTGTATTGTTATTTTCCCATGCTAGATATTTGGATTACGAGTATCGTCGTAAGTAATTAAAATACTTTACGATTTTATTTTTAATTTTAAGAAGGGTTTGGACAGCCTTGTCTTTTTCGTCTATTTCGGCAATCCTCCGATTAGCAAAACCTCCATGGATATTTTATAAATATTTAAGAAAGATGGGTAAAAATTCTACTACATCGACAATATATTATATATGTCATATTTTTTTTGGAGAAATTATATTTTTCCTAGAGTTTTTGACATAGAAAGACATTATTGATCTCCACTGACTTGTGGAATGTTCCCTTGCAAATCTATAGAGAGTTATTGCTAACGTTCATCTCTGTTTCGGAGATATAACTGTTTTTTTGAAAAATATAGAAAAATTTATCAAAAAGACAGTTATATCTTCAAAACAGAGATGAAAGTTAGCAATAACTTTCTATAACATTGTGGGGGAACATTCCACAAGTGAGTGGAGATCAATAATGTCTTTCTAAGTCAACAAGTCTAGGAGAAATATAATTTCTCCCAAAAAAATATGACATATAATATATTGTCATTTGCCTGTCTTTCTTAAATATTTCTTAAATATCCATGGAGATTTTGTCAATCGGAGGATTGCCGAAAAATACATGAACGGCTGTCCAAGGCCCCCTTAATTATAATAATTTACATTTTTGACTTTTTATTTCAATTTTTTGATTAGTTATTTTAATTTTGACTTTTAATTTTATTAGTTTAATTTTTTTTTGACTTTTTAATTTTAATTATTCTAAATTTTACTTAACATTTACATTCGTTTATTTGATAAAACGTGGTTGTTCAGGAACTTACGGAGTGGGTACAAAATTGACTAGCCGATCTCGGCATCAATCACACCATGGAGAAAAACTGGTTGGCCAACTTACAAGAGCAGCTATCTATACCGGATTCGTTGCATGCGGAATATTTTCAGCTTTTCCCTTCTTCGATGAAAATGGAGACGAGCCACTGCACAATTTTCTGATGAATATCAACGCAGATTTCAAGGACAGTGTCCCCGCTCTGACTTTCAATTATCTGTTTCTTCTGGGCCACTTCATCGTTCTGATGGGAGCTTACTGCTTTATATTTAATGTGTATTTCCTCTATTTATACTTCATCAGCAGGTGGATCTCCAGTTTGCTCGTTCAAGCCAAGGACTTGGCGAAAAAGAGGTATTGGCGGCGGATGATCGCTGCCAATCTAATCCACAAGGAACTAAAAAGGCTCAAATTGATTGTGATGAACTCCAATGAAATGGGAGATCTTGTGGCTCCTTGTGGTAAATTTAATATAAATTGAAGATGATTAATAAACTGTTATAAATAGGCGTAGCAATGTAGCGGTAATTTATTTACATATAAAATATGGCAAAAAAGTGGTGCGATTTAGTCCATTTTTCTGGGTTTTCTTATTGAGCATACATGACTCAATACTGAAAACAGAATTCAAAAAAGTTGAATTTTAAAAAAAGTGGGTGGGGTGGAAATTTTCAAACTGCGCATACGCAGACAATCACATACTAAAAGCAATGTTTGTTTTTTAAACAATAAAGCAATGAATATCTTATATAATCTATTTTCCTAGGAGTGAACGCAATGATTTGAATGAATGATTTCATTCAATGATATGAATGAAACAGGTGCGCAGGGGTTTAAAAACATTATAGTAATCACTACAATAATTCTTCTTAGAATAAGTCTTCAATTTTCAAAATTATCAATATATACTTTGTATTACAGGTAATTTAATCCCCATTGTCCTGTGCGTCATCTGTAATTACACCAGCTTGAAAATGTACAGAGAAATTAAATGGCCGACGTTTCTATTTTTCCCGTTCATGTCACTGATGAATAGCGTCGCTCTCCTCGCAATCATTCCAGCACAGGCGAAATTATTGATCAAGTCCGAGGACATTCTTCGGCTGTGCTATGCTTACAGCAGCAGAGATGTTCAAAGGAGTGTCAGAGCAACGATCCCTCTGAAATCTTACATCGGATCATTCTACTACGTAAAGCGTATAACTGCTCTTGAGTATATCTCTATAATTTCTTACTACACGATCACTATATTGCTTGCTATACCAGTTGTCGAAGATGGAGTTAGCCCTACGAGCACAGTCAAAGTTTGGAAACCAATATTTTTTATGTAATTGAATAACGCATTTTCTTTCTGCGAATATGGAATTCACGGGGAAAAAAATCAATCATTCTGAAATTATGGACAGTCAGATTAGAAGGAAATACACGCAAATTAAACGCTGTGGATATCTGACTGACTCCTCCCCACAAACTATAATAATTGTTATTATGCTTTAAAATATATTTTATTTTATGTATTAGTTTAAGGGATGAAATCATAATAATATAGGAACGTTCCTTTCAGCATGGAATGACAATAATAATTATTAATCAGCAAAATAGCTTCAAAAGTTAAGGCTTTACTAGGTACATATATTAATATATATATTATAATATATATTATTATAATTTTATAAATTAATAACAAATAAAAAATAAAAAGAATTCGGTAAATTAAATTATTTAACCCTTCTGTTTTTTTCCTTTAATATTCATTGAAATGATACTCCGGTTGATCCTAAATCTGAAAAATGAAACAGGCTAGTACACATATTAATTA
Organism: Tomocerus minor; assembly: GCA_009936455.2. Classification (NCBI taxonomy): domain Eukaryota; kingdom Metazoa; phylum Arthropoda; class Collembola; order Entomobryomorpha; family Tomoceridae; genus Tomocerus; species Tomocerus minor. The sequence continues at coordinate 3,602 of JAAAYG020014171.1, forward strand.
ATTCATGCGATGGGCATTCTACGTCATTATTGCTCATCTGGATCTGCATAAGACTAGGAATGAAGTTGCCCTCAATACACAGTAAAATAGTTCATCAACTAGCATAACAAAATGGGAATTTGACAATTTAAGAGCAATTGTGTGCTTTAAAGAGATGATTTTTGTAATAATGAAGCAGATCCTTTAACATCAAGGGTAACAGCGTCCTCCGCTACTGTTGTTGGAAGCTTCATTCGTTTGTGAAAGTTCTTAAAGAATTTTCAAATAGAGGGTCTAGCTCCAATTAGAATTAAAGTACCTATATGTAATACCATAGCATTATTTGTGGGCAGGGTGCTCAGGCAAAGTACAAACCTTTACAAAAGGTTTCAAATGTCCAACTAATGTCTATTATTTTTTCGATGGAAAGTTTGTAAATATAAAGAAAACGTTTTGATGGAAATGTCAAGAAAGAAATAGTTCTGTGGACACGGGTTCCAGGAAATTACAAAGTTTTACATTAAAAACCACATTAAAGTAACCATGGCCGTATTGAGGGGATGGAAACATGAGCAGTTGCCCCCCCCTCCGAAATACCGAAAAAAGAGAAAATTTACGGAAAAATGAGCAGAAATGGCATATTTCAACAATTCAGCCCGAATTGGAGCATTCAAAAATATCGTAATAAAATGTGCTTGGCTTTGCCCTCCCCCGAAACTGAGTTTTTAAATACGGCCTTGAAAGTCAGTGCTAACTTCCTAACAATTTTCCATAATATTAGGAAAGCCGTTAGTTTTAGAATTGACTTTAAACATTTTTCGGTATTATCAGTCGGTGCAAGGCTCCCTAAAAAAAGTATATCGAGTTAAAAAGTATGCTAGTAATAATATGCTTGTTTTTTATGCTCGTGCATTATACATATAATTTTATACACTGCTAATACATAAATTATTAATAGGTATGTATGCTAATGCATATAAAGTAATTACTGAGAGTAGTATATTTTATGTACCTGGTCGTAACTATTGGAGTGAGGACATCCTATTATTTTTTAAACCATTAAGCATTATTGAAATTTTGAAATAATCGTATAACAGTAAGTTCACCTTGCTTAAAAAAAAGAGGATTATATATAATCTAAACTCTACACTTTTAGATAGGTATATTATTACCATATGCCTTAATATTTCTGTGAAGTTGATTTATTCATAAAAGACATTATTACCTAAATTATCAATATATTTCAAGGAGACTGACTTAGGGGATATTACTAAATGTGTCTTTTTTGTTGAGTCATGGTCAGACCACACCAACAACCAGTGCAATAGCTGAAATGGTTCTCACAGATTCGAAAGATGAAGACAATGGTATTCCCATTCGAGAAAGTGAACTATTTGTGGCTGTTGAAACGGCGTTCATAATATTTTCCAAACTGCGAATCGTCCCCTATACATACAATCCTTTGACGAAACGACTCCTTTTCGTAGAAAACAAACGTAGTCTATATGTCTGGATTGGAATTTTCATCGGAGAAATCATTGTTTCGTTGGCACTGTTGTTACGGCTTTGCATTGAGTTATTTTCTTCCGAACGTTTTCTCGAATCTCATCAAGTCATCATTCACATTTTCTACCTTCTGGCTTCTATCATGGCTTTAGTTTTTCAAATCTCTATGATTTTAAAAAAAGACGGAATTGTATTGCTATTTTCCCATGCCAGATATTTGGATTTCGAGTATCGTCGTAAGCCATTAAAATATTTCTTAAAAGTATATGCTATTTTGAATGTAGGCAAATAGTAATGTTAATTTCGAGTTTTGACTTTATTTTATTTTTAATTTTGACTTTTTAATTTCAATTATGATAATTTTGACTTTTTTGACTTTTTATTTCAAATTTTTGACTAGTTATTTTAATTTTGCCTTTTCATTAAGTTTAATTTTTTTCACTTTTTAATTTTATTTTTATTATTCTAAATTTTACTTTACATTTACATTCGTTTTTATAAAACGTGGTTGTTCAGGAATTTACGGAGTGGGTACGAAATTGACGAGCCGATCTCGGCAGCAATCACACCGTGGGGATAAACTGGTTGGCCAACTTTCAAGAGCAGCTATCTATACTGGATTCGTTGCATGCGGAATATTTTCAGCTTTTCCCTTCGTCGATGAAAATGGAGACGAGCCACTGCATAATTTTCTGATGAATATCAACGCAGATTTCAAGAGCAGTGCCCCCGCTCTGGTTTTCAATTATCTGTTTCTTCTGGGCCACTTCATCGTTCTGATGGGAGCTTACTGCTTTATATTTAACGTGTATTTCCTCTATTTATACTTCATCAGCAGGTGGATCTCCAGTTTGCTCGTTCAAGCCAAGGACTTGACGAAAAAGAAGTATGGGCAGCGGATGATCGCTGCCAATCTTATTCACAAAGAACTGAAGAGGCTCAAATTGATTGTGATGAACTCCAATCATATGTCAGATCTTCTGTCTCCTTTAGGTAATTTCAATACAAATTAAAGAAGATTAATGATTACATTAATCAATTGATGCAAGTGTAGGTTGGTACTGTTGATTTCACTTTTTCATGCACCTCTCTTGACGAACCTGTAATTTGGCCTGTCGCTGATTGGCTGAATTTATTTGAAATTCACTCCTCTGATTGGTAATTAGCAATAAATTACCAATAGTAGAAATTTGTCATAGTAATTACCAATCAGAGGATTGTATTTCAAATAAATTCAGCAGGCCAAGTTACAGGTTCGTCAAGAGAGGTGCATGAAAAAGTGAAATCAACAGTATAGATTTTTTAATAATAATATTTATGAAATTAACTGTCGTCAATCCCCTCACTCAAATTAGTTTTAGTTTTAGGCCTGTTTGTTGTTCATTATTATGGAATTCAATGAATTTGATAAGAAATGCATTCTAATAATTCAATTCTAAATGATATTTATTAACATCGATGAATTCTACCTACACACTTAATTATGTGGTAAATGCAAGCACACAATTTAATAATAATAAAAGCTGATTTCATTTTGAAATTGACTATACCCTACTTACCATTGTCATCATGGCCGTATTTGGAACTCAGTTTCGGGGGGGGGGCAAATTCAAAAACATTTTATTACAATATTTTTCCATTTGCAGTTTAAGCCCAAAAATTGATTAAATATATCTCATTTTGCCCGGAGCGAGGAAAATTTTGCATATTTTTCCAAAAATTCCCTCTTTTTCTCGCATTTTGGTGCGGGGGGGAGGGCATTTGCTCTGTATGCCCCCCCCCTCAATACGGCCTATATGATTGCAATAGTAATAGGTCTGATTTTCAAATTGTGCATACGCAGACAATCACATACTAATTTGTTTTTAAATAATAAAAGAATGAATACCTTACTATATAATCAAATTTCCTAGGAATTAACCCAATGATTTGAATGAATGATTTCATTCAGTGATAGGTTTGAAACAGGTGGTTAACATAATGTTAGCAATCATTAGAATTATCTAAATTTTCTAAATTATCAATACCTACTTTGTATTACAGGTAATTTAATCCCCATTGTCCTGTGCGTCATCTGTAATTACGCCAGCTTGAAAATGTACAAGGAAATTAAATGGCCGACGTTTCTATTTTTCCCGTTCATGTCACTGATGAATAGCGTGGCTCTCCTCACAATCATTCCAACACAGGCAAAATTATTGGTCAAGTCCGAGGACATTCTTCGGCTGTGCTATGCTAACAGCAGCAGAGATGTTCAAAAGAGTGTTAGAGCAACGATACCTCTACAATCTTACATCGGATCATTCTACTACGTAAAACGTATAACTGCTCTTGAGTATATCTCTATAATTTCTTACTACACGGTCACGATATTGCTTGCTATACCAGTTGTCGAAAATGAAGTCAGCACGATGAGCACAGTCAAAGTCTGGAAACCATTATTTTTTATGTAATTGAATAACACATTTTCTTTTTTCACGAATATAGAATTTGCGGAAAAAGAAATTCAGTCATTCTGAAATTATGGACAGTCAAATTAGAAGAAAATAAACGAAAATTAAATGTAAAGAACAGCAGAACCCACGAAATAGAAGTGGTACCACGTAATAGCCCTATAAACTAATTGTTATTATGCTTTAAAATATATTTTATTTTATGGATTAGTTTAAGGGATGAAATCGTAATATGAACTTTCCTTTCAGCATGGAATGACAATAATAATTATTAATCAGCACAATAGCTTCAAAAGTTAAGGCTTTACTAGGTACATATGATAGTATAGTATACATATCACTATATTAAGTTACGCAATTTTTGCTTGGATTACATTCTCATACATATCTTTATATATGTAGTCATAATAATATATATACACATACATTAAAATAGTTATAAATAGTCAATAAAAATTAAGAAGATTTCGATAAATATAAATATTTACCGAATAATTATATTTCTGTTTTTGTTTTCATTAATATTCATTGAAAGGATACTCCGGTTGATCCTTAAATCTGAAAAATGAAACAGGATAATACACATGTTAATTAATTCATGATAGTAAAATGCAATTTCCAATTTCATTACTTCTGAGTCTGAACAAGAACTGTATAACATTTTAATTTCCCATTAATGAGCAACAGCTCTGGTACAATTAATTACTGCTTCTAATAAAAATAGATTCCTGCGTCATAGATTATAGAGTAAAAATCATGAAAATAAGAATGAAGCACTGTCTTAAGAACCCAGCAATACTTAACTCGGGTTGACTCGATTTCCATCCCTGATTCAAGGAGAACGGCTTAATGTAGAGCAATGAAATAAACATTTTTGAAATCTTTCATATTTTTTGAGGGCACATGTTTCCAACATTTTCAAAAATAAAATTCTCTGTATGTAAATTTGGGGTTTTATGAAGTGGGGAGGATACACGAATAAAATATATTTAGATTTTTATCGTATATTTAGAAACACAAAGTCTCAAAAGTCAGTTCCCTGTGCCCTGTTTCTCTTTTTTTTTGTATTTTTTGGAACTTTGTACGTTTCTCCAAACTGTCGGAATTTGGGGAGGGAAATTTTGCATTTGAAATTAGACTCAACGCCACGGCGGCAAAGCGAAATAAGCGAATCCTTATGGGAAAATTTTAAAATTCTTGTCGAAAGGTATAATGTCTTACCGAATCCTGTAAAGTACTCCTTAAATAAATGGATAAGTGCTATACAGTAAACTTACTCTGGCCCAAAAAAGCTCCAATCAAGAGTACGTCCTTTGGCTCCTTTGTCAAGCTTATCCAGCATTTCCATTTCATTAGGTGTCAAAAAGAAGTCAAATATTTCAAAATTTTCTTTGATTCTCTCAGGATGGATACTTTTTGGGATGATGACAATCTCCTGTTGGATTAGATGCCTTAAAAGAACCTGTGCCGGGGTTTTCTGGCACCTATCCGCAATTTGCTTTACTAATTCATTTTGAAGAAGAGACACGTTTTCTTTGTTTACTATGAACCAATCGTCTCTTCCAGGATTTGCTAAACATAAATTTAAAATCCAGTATAAATCTAGAAAATACAAAATAATGGAAGCTATTATTTACTACTTCTACTTACTACCGCAGAAGCATCTATAGCAAAATTACAAATAACTACTCAATATTTTAGGAAGGATCTAATCTGCATGATTATAATTAATTCTACTAGGTTTAAGATATTTCACATGAAATAAATTATGTAGGCTGCGTTGCAAATTGCAAAATGAATGCTTTTACGTTTTGTGCAAATCAAATCGGTAAAAAAGGAAAAGCAGTTTTGAAGCTAATTGCAACTCGAGTTTTAGCTACATTTTTCATCAATATTTTGATTGGTTATGCATATAAGTAAGTATATATAAGTAAATATAAGTAAATTATATTTGTAGTAAATTATATTATATTAGTATTTTCAATACTTTCAGAAACATTAATTAAATTAATCGATTTTTGGCTAAACCTTCCTCTACCTTGCTTGAACCTGGATTGCATACTTGCCATTTTCACCGGTTGTGACATTTTAGATTCGCTTATAGTCAAAGTTGACCTAATAAAAACTAGCCAATACAACACAAGGAAAGGAAAGCCAGCAATTTAAAACGCTATAAAATGCTGAATAAATAAAACAATATCTAAAAAATAATTTAACAGCTTATTAAGCTTAAAATGATACCATTAAATTTTTTTAGAATATCTACAAAATAAATATAATAAATTTTATGTGTCAGTCACAGGCAATCTAATTTTTAGCATTTGATTATTACCAAAACTTGAATAAGCTTGGAGAACGATTCCGTTTTTCTGGCAAAAATCTCGAAGTCCTTTCTGTTGCATATATGCATGGAGTTCTATTTGCAAAACGGCGGGTTTTATCTCTGCGATTTTGAAAATTCTCTGAATTTGCTTTTTGTTGCAATTAGACAGTCCTATTGATTTTACTCTCCCACTTTTCACCTGCTCTTCCATTTCTTTCCAAATAGTTTCCAGTGGAGTATCGGAATCCACGGCAAATGTCCCGTCTTCGTTTTTCGGATAGATATCTGCGTCGTTGTTGTACTATAAACCAACGGAAAAAATGTCAAAATTTAATTACATCACTAAAATAAAATATATTTTAGCTTCATCTCACTTTAAGGCCAACAGGGAAGTGAATAAGATAAAGATCCAAATATGATAATCCTAATTTTTGTATCGATAGCTGGCAAAAATTCGTTACTTTTCCAGAATGCATACCAATTGGCGGCAACTGCAAAAAAAATGAATAAGACCTAAAAATCCATTTTACTTTCTTTTAAAAATCAAATTAAAACTTTTATGAAACATAAACTCACTTTGCTAGTTATAAAAATGTCTTCTCGTTTTATATTTGAAATTTGCAGCCAGGTTTTAAGAGCAAATCCGATATCTTCTTCGTTGTTGTACACATAAGCAGTGTCTATGTGACGGTAACCAATTTCTAGAGCGGCATCTATAGCTTTAATAACATCTGCTGGACTCGACTGTTAAAATTTATCAAAATTTCTTAATTATCTTCCGAAAAACATACTTAAAATTGTAATAATTAATGAATGGCATGTAAATTCATTATAATATTTGGCTACGAATGATTTGAATTATTACCAGCCAAGTTCCCAGTCCAATAATTGGCATTTTATAGCCACTATTTAATTCAACTGTGTGATAACGTCCCCACATTTCACTGAATTTAAGTTAGAATTTAGTTTTCTTCGTGAAACAATCAATTCATGCCTATAATACCACAAAAAGAAAATTCCTGCACCGGCAAACTGTTTTAGTCTGTAATTTTTTACTTTTTGTAACTTCTGCGTTCAGATGTTTGTTTTTGTTACTTTTAATCAACTTCGGTCTTGACGCAATTTCAGTTAAACCGCTACACAAACGTCTGCAATTAAAATGTTCTTGTATTTATGATTCAAGTCCCCTCCTGGGAAATTAGTGGAATGTTTACTTCTGCGAAGAATTATTGAAGACACTTTATATTCAACATTGTTTATATTCAGCAATTTGTAGTCCTAAGTCCTAGCCAGCGCTAAAGTTTAACTGTGGTTTCATTATTTGAAATGTCCATGTCCCATCGATTTCTCAGACGATTTCCTAACTTGTATTTAACTGCCTATATAGAATTCATTAAATTATATTTTAGATGTAATAATATTGTAAAATCCAAATTGATAAAATCATTCCTTCAGTAAAATGAATAATGTATACCTGTCTACATACCGGAATGTCTTTCAGTTTTCAGCAATGCTCCCGGCCGGGTACTTCTTGTTCCCGTACGTTTCGTTTGGCCTGCCTCTGCAAAACTGTATAACATAATTTCTAGTATTAGGCATACACATGCCGTATGCCTGAATCTGAGTAGATTTATGAATTATTGAACGTATTTACGACAAGTTATTTAGTTTCAATTTAGATGTTCTGTCTAAGTTTCTCCACAACTAAGGTTATTGCTTTCTGCTTAGGTTAGTCAACCGAATTTTCAGCTAACTAACGATATATGAACTAATATGAACACGATGACTGACGTTATGCATATAGGTAATAGGATTGTCATGTTCTTTGTGTGTCTCAATATTTCTGTACTTTTTGGGAACTCTAATAATTATGCTAGGAATAAGAGAATGAGACTGACCTATTTTCTAGTACTTTGTTTTCTCTGACAGCACCTGTACTAAGGTAATGTGATACAAAATATTAAAATAGATACTTAAACGTCAATAGTTCCTAATTGGCTTTTTCAGTTTCAAATAATTTATTTAAGGCATTTTCCCAATCGACTTAAAACCCATATTCATAAAATATTCATTAAGCTATTTTTTGCAATGCAGTATCAAACTTGCAATACCCGAATACCCCTTCGAGGGGAATAATTCTTTATACCTTATAGAGCTACGAGTGTTAAGCATATAAAATTTGCATTTAAAATAATTTTGAGGGGCTGTTTTAAGTAGGTAACCATTATATCATGATTCTACTTGGATAATATACAATTCCCCATTTATAGACATTCAAACTAACGCAACGTTTCAAACTAAATAGGATGGGGTAACTCTAGTCATTCAGTCAGATATGTACTACGCAATAGAAGATACAGTTTATGCACTTCATGTTTTTATCATGTCCGTCTGAACTTATTCTGTCCATCATTCTGTATGTTGTGTAATAAACGTCGCATTGTATTCTTGAAGACTGAAGTAATACTCAATTCGAAGATGAGAAATAAGAAAAGCCAGTAAAGGGACTAGATCAATAAACCATAATAAATTAAATTATTTTTTGCCCATTTCTTCAATTACTTATAGATTAAGCGATTAATTGAAGAAATGAGCAAAAAATAATTTAATTGGGCGACATTGTTATCAACACTTCTGTGACCGTGACAAGGTCACAGAAGTGTTACAGTGATGGTCATCTTACCTTGGTAGTTGTGTTTGTAACATTACACTCCCTTTCGGTACCTTGTTGTATTCTATTTTGCACAAGTTATTATTAGCTATGCATGAATGCATGTGGGCGCCAAAACATTTGCGTGGACTTACTAACTAGGCTAATCTTGCTGCTAATCAGCAGACGTTCCAGTGCATGTTGAAATTATTGTCCCGAATTCCCGAAATGTTGTTGCGAAGTTCGTTATGCAATTTCTCATCACTAAAACAGAATCCCATAAATAGAATTCATGAGCGACTGGTACCCAATTCGCGGAGCTACGAAACTGACAGCTTAACTTCGCCATCCGAATTAAACGGTTTTCTATGAAACGAGTTGCGTTGTCCTAATGTCAGTCATATGCACTCAACTCAACTGGTATAAAATGTTATATGTCAGTTAAGAAAAAGCCAGTTAACTAAGATAGGACAACATTTAAATGTTCGGTAGTACTAGAAATGTATAATATGATAATTATACCTTTCTTCTATTGAATAATAAGAGCTGTGCTGCATGTATGTGTGTGTAGGTAATCTTTGAAATTTGTTTGTTCAGAATTTAGAACGGCCTATATACTTACTTGCTCGTAAAATACAGTAATTTGATTCAAGGATCTTTCGTACGAAAAGTTTAAGGAAGTCTGAAAAGAGCTTCCTTATTGTTGACTATGTTGACACGCAACATTTGTCTCTTTATATAACTAACTAGATGATTAAGCCCTCTCCGTCAGTTAGGAATAACAGAAGCTAGAAAACCTCGTTTCGGGAAGTTAAAGAAATATTATTAAATTGATTCCAGAAAAAATTCAATTTATAACGATCATTGTGGAAACTTGCTTATATAAACGATTTTATTAGGTATTGATCTTATGGTTGGGTGTTTGACACCTCTCAACCTCTCAGCCATTATTGTCCATGTACGTTTCATTACCACTTCCAGCTACTGTCATCGCTGCGAGCTGGTTTTTCAGGCCCAAAATCACAAAATCCTGATTCCGACATTTTGAATGTAGAGTTGCAAAAAAACAAAAAACATAGAGAACCTCTAGAGCTCCTTTAGACGAAAGGAGTCTGTTGTGACCCTCAACTAAAGGCTTTAGTTGAGGGTCACAGATGTCACAGTATTTTCTTCTAAGTGTGGCGGAAAATTCAAAATATAATTTTCCATTTCATTACACCTACTCCAAAAAATCACTTTCAATTACGCAGTTGCATTTTTGGAAATGGATATTAAAGAAAAGTATGTGGCGATTTCTCTGCACCTCATTGTTCTACTCTAAGCCGATTTGCTTAAATAACGGTTAATTTTGTAAAGTTAGAGCCGGAAACCCCTCCTTAAAAGTTCCAAATTCCACGGAGTATTCCTTGAGGTAAATGATACGTGATGGAACTTTGTCCCTTTGAGCCCGGGAAAATTAAGAATAGGACTACTTCGCATTCCGGCGCCATCAAATCCTCGCAATCCTTACCTTACACCCACTTACGTTGGGTGCACAACAATAGGACAATTTGATTTCCTTTCTTCGGAAGTCCTTGCACCTTTTGGCCATTTTGGTGCAAGTTTGGAACAGAGACATAACATCAGTGTTCATTAGTAATTAGCAATCAGAAGAGTTTACTTCAAATAAAGTGACCAACCCCAGGGAGACGAAAATTCAACTTCAGAGGCAAAATAGTACGTAGATCTGAATTTAACAGTACTTTGCATTTTATTCAAAGTGGCTTTGGTAAAATATGTTAGTGGAGCCTAATAAAAACATTCTGAAAAACTTGGAAATATTTTTATTCAGCAGCTCCACCAATACACTCTAAATATCAACTCTTTATGTCACCTTTCTTTTGTAATAGAGTTGAATTGAAGCTTGAAACCAGTGGTCCGTCGAGCATTATCGGTTATTCAGAAATCATCAGTGATCAGGGGGACCTCCGTCAGTAGTTGACAAAATGGCGAAATGTAATGTAGAGGTAAACTTCAATGTCCAGCCAGGAGAAAAGATAATGTACTGTCCATATTTCGACAACCATTATTTTCGAGAGACTCGGGCACACTATCATTTGGTAAGAATAATCATTTTCGGTCCGCATTTTTATTCTTTCCCTGAAAGAGCAACGAATCTAACATTCGTATGAGATGGAAGAGCAAAATTGTGACCCGATAGATAGTTTAGATTTAAGATTTTTAGCCGACCTGATTTTTTTTACCAAGCTGACAATTACTACAGCTTTGTTTATAATGTTCAATATTGTATTGACCCTTATCGATATGCGATGCACATCGGCAAAACTAGAATTAATTAAAATAGTAACCACAGTACGAAATACCAGTCTCCACATATTATTATTATGATTATTGATTTGTTTTTCCAGAAAAATTGCCGTCGACAATACGAGATCGAGAAACGAAAACTGGGTCAACCGCTGGATATAGTTATCTGTCCATTTTCGTATAAACACCACATACCCCTCAAGGACTGGGGCGAACATCAACGAACGTGTGTAATTTCCGGGAAGCAGGAGGCTGAAGCCGTTGGTGAAGTGTCAGCCGAAGAGAAGGAGGCTGCCAGCAGTCTTGGTCCTAACTGTTTCATGGTACCAGGTACTGGACAAATAGTGCAAACGAACACGGGATCATCAAGAAATGAACGCTTCGATTGGGAGGTGCCGAAAAAGAGTTTGCCAGGCGATAGCTACTCTAATCCAAGAAGAGTTCCAGGTCTTATGGGAATGGACACCAGAGTTCCACTGGACAAACCCATTGTTCCTGAAACCCCTTTCTACTCTCACATGGACAGAGCTGCAAAAGTGGGTGGGCAGCCGATTGGACTTACTAAAAGCGAAAAGAAGAGATGGCAGGAGGCCAACATGGAGAAAGTAAAGAAAGAGATAAGAGAAGAAGAGGCGCGAGAATTATTTCGCCAGCAAACCAAAATGGAAGATGTGTTGGATCATCAAGGGGACCGTGTCTGAAAAGTCCTCGAATAATTTAAATAATGGACTCCAAATTCTACGAGCTCTTTTCAAGGCTGAGATATACTTCGAGGTTACATCATACAAACTGCCATGCGTAGAATTAAGTATAATTTTAATTAAATGTTATTTTAAGTTTTTTCTTAGAACGGATGAAGTTTTTCGATTTCTCGAAAGCTGAAAATACTCGGGAAATTGTAATATTTTGCTTCATTCATTTATATTCTTTGTCATGTAACAATCCTTACCACTAAGCAAACAATTTAATTTTCAATATTTCTTAGTTGAAAATGACAAGATTGATAGGGACGGGGATACGTTATTATTATTATTTTAGTGGACTTACATTTTAGTTCATAGAACTCCTTAAGTCCCTTAATAAAATTGATCTGATTGTTAACGAATATTTCTGAAAAATAAAAATGCTATATATACATATACATGCAATGCTGCCATTAAGCAATTTTTGTTTTACGTGACTTGCATATGATATTTAAGTAGTTGTCACATCTCTTGGTCTGGTCATTCACAACTAACATATCTCTTATCATCTCTTTCCATATGTTTCCGGTCCTGTCGAACTAGAGCAGTTTTGGATGTCATATTCTGAATCTGCAGGTTTCCCTCTAGCGAACATGAGAATGATTTTTTTTTAAATAATTTTAACCTCTGACCTCTGCAATTCTTTTTTGGAAAAAATATTGAGAATTAAACATTGCAAAAAAGACAACTTCAATTTTTTCTTAATTGTCCAGAATTTTCAAATGTCGCGGACTTGTCTCCTAGAAAAATCTTCCCTCTTTTTTGAGCTATTATACGACTGTCCTTTTTTTTCAAAAAAGCTCAAATAGTCTCCGGGAATTTTTAAAGATTTTCCCTCCTCTTTTACGTTGCCGTCCCATATCAGTTTCACGGGAAAAAGACTAGCAAGGATTTAGTATTCAATTTTACTGGTTGAGCACTCCCAAGGACACCTACACAACCAGTCTCATTTCCAGGAAGACAAGCCAACCTTAAATAACTACAATAAAATTGTTTCTTTGTCTTTGCCTAAACTAATTTGGCATTTGGTTGTCTGAAGTATTTGCTACAAATAATTTTATTGCTACTCAAAATAAGATTTAGGTGTAGGATTTAGGTCTAGATTTAGATGTTAAGCTAAATCTTTATTTATTTAACTAGCAAACTTCATTTTTTTTTCTAAAATGAGACAAAATAAGCCCACACTAAATCCACGTACTTAGACTAAATGCGACCTACGCGATTTATGCGGATAAAAGGCACTTTGATTGAAGTATAATATATACAAAAGACTATAATATTATATGTATGTAATCAAATAATTTCTAACATATTTAGTAATATTATATGTTGTGACGGTGGATGAGGTTGTTTCAAAAATGCTTCATGCTTATTTTATTCCATTACAAAATCCAATTGTATAATAGCATATTATATTATTTTAATAATTTTTTACGGGGTATCTTCTACTATGCTGGATTACCATTGTTTAATTTTCTTCAATTTAGCGCAATCATTTCTTACTGCTAAAATAATGTAATATTTATATATGCTATATATATATATGTAATTGGTAATTACTAATTATTAAGTATAGGCCTGCTGTCCCTTGACTCTTGTGAACAACAATGAAAATAATGATTGCTTCAAAATAGAAGTCTTCAATGGCAAAATATCAATCCTTTCTATCTATGACAAAAATATCTTTTTCGCTAATTTGCTAGGACAGCCTCTGAGAATAGAATTGACGTCGTGAAGCCCATCTGTCATATTTGAAATCAGATGGTATTCATTAGTAGAGGTAAGACAGGTGGCTGTTCCATCAAAATTGTCCCCAGAGTATAACGTCCAATTGGAAAAGCCAGTGGTAAAAAGAGATTTCGGGACAAATTCGAAAGCGGCGAACGCAGGTCCGTCGACAACCAATTCTTTCCCAATGTAATTAAATGTGTCGTAGAAGGAGATTGTCGGGCGATCCGTATCTTGAGGTCCCAAGAAACGAGCTGATTTGTCATGCAAATATCTGGAGTTGTTGCGGCACATAGGTGTGTCCGCGTTCCACTGTATGCTAGACTCATACGCCCCGTAATACTCCTCTTCCGAATAAAAAGACCAACTAGGATTTTTCCGAAACTTACTTTAGTCACCATACACCATATTCGTTAGGTAAAAATTATGAGATTCATTGTATATAAATTATTTCCGAAACTTGAGACTATATAGTTTTAAGGAATTCAGAACTTAAATGTGCAATTTTTATTAAAAATATAAGAAAATGAATTTAAATGCAGGTGAAATAGTCGAAAATATTATAAAAAATTTAGTTTATGAAGTCTAAAAATTATGAGATTCATTGTATATAAATTATTTCCGAAACTTGAGACTATATAATTTTAAGAAATTTGGAACATAAAAATGTGCAATTTTTATTAAAAATATAAGAAAATGAATTTAAATGCAGGTGAAATAGTCGAAAATATTATAAAAATGTAGTTTATGAAGTCTTACAGTCCATTTAAGCATATAGATTTGTATTCGTTAACGATACGTGGTGCCACGCTACGTAAATCCGCCTCTTTTGTTCTCAGAGTCAAAGCAGTGCCGGTGTAATCATACTCTGAGTACAGAGTTACTTCCGGTCTAAAGGAATAGCCAAATTGTATCAGGCACAAAATGAGGATGACGAAATTCATGTTTTCTGGACTTTTGAGAGTGTTTGTAATAGTGAGAACTTCTAGTAAGATAATGAGCTGCTCCGGTGGTTAGTAAAAATATTTCGTGTTGCTTTAAGAGTCTTATTGTGACGTTACCGATCATCGATTAATAGGTACAGGGTAATATTTTATCTTATCAGCCACTTTCACTGCCAGCAAAATTAATCCTCTTTTTTAGCCTAAATATAGCTCACCAAAATTCTCTTTTCCAAAAAGTCGCAAACAGCGTTTATCATGAAGAAATATTTTTTGTCATGAAGATAATTTTGGTGACATTTAGGTCTAAAAAGAGAATTTCGATTTGCAGGACCAGCAAAAAAAATAAAAAAATACCCTGTAGATTAGAATATGCAAATGCTTTTTTGATTTAATGGTAGAACCTAAGCAAAAATTCACAGTGAATAATGAGATGAACAATAATTTTGTGATAAAATCCTTTAAATGTCGTAATAAATATTGGAATTAAAAAGCTAAATAAAAGTCTTATCTAAATCCGACATAATTCGTAATTAATCATGCCTAATCTTAATGCCACTGCAAAACCTACTAATCACTAAAAATGTAGGTGACACAAAATCTAATCAGAGTGTAGGTACTGCAAAAAGAAAAGCCTTAACTTGGAATCCGTTTGGGTAAGCATTAAAGGGGAAGATTTTTGGTTAATTTCCCTAAAGTTAGTAAAATATAATGAGTATATATAAGTGCCTGTGAACACTTCACATTTCGTTCTTTTTATCTAAACAATTGCCACATAATTAATTAATTACTATGCGGCAATTGTTTAGAATGTTTAGATTTGTCGTAAATTACTACAAAATTACAGGATTAGCTAGCGAGATAAATATTTTCCGTAATTAGAACTCAGTTTCGGGTGGGGGGGGTTTGAATATAACATTTTATTACAATATTTTCGAATGCAATTTTAGTCCAAAAATTAATGAAATGCGGAAAATTTTGGGCATTTTCTTGACATTTCGGGGAGGGGGGAGGTGATAAAAAAATAAAATGGGTATACATTTTCGGTCGAACAGATCCAGACATCCTTTAGGAAAATAATAAAATGTTAATTTATTCATATAAATTAACATTTTGCCCCAATTTCCACCCCCCTTCAATACGCCCTTGATTGTTACCATTATCTGAAATTTTTGACTTGTAACGAAATTATCTTTGATTACATTAAAGTTGAAGTAGTGTAGATTTAACTGGCTGGACAATTTGTTGCACTTTGCAACTTGCAATCAACCAAACCAACAAAATTCTTCTCTCTCTCTATCGAAACATTTATTACTAATAATAATATTATCATTTCCCTATGAGTCCAACTACTCCAACTGTCTAACCGTTTGATACTCACTTGTATACAATATTGACTTGATGAACTGACGAATTGATGAACTTTGGCTATAAATGACGGAAAGTGTTAAAATGATTACTTAAAAAAATCTTTAGGTGGATCGAATAAATTTATTTAACTGCTAGACAGGGAAAATCCTAACATACAAAATTATGTAGGACTTTCATTACGTCCTCACTTAGATGCCTCTATCAGGACAAAAATCAAATATTTAGAAAAATCAGTCACATAATAAAATTATTTTTTAATCTAACGGAAATCTAATCGATAGAAGATTTTGATGCTCTGATTTTTGACTAGCTATTTTTTAATTCAACTTTTTAGCTAAATGCCAGAAAGTCTGCAATTCTCTTCGTCGCTTCCCTCTGGACAGTCTCGAACTGCAAAAAATTGATACAAAATGAATTGGTTTGTAATGTGTTATTATTGCTACTAATTAAAATACACAAAGTAACAATGCAACTTTAACTTTACTAACCTCCGTCGCATACCCACCATGGCTCGATACAGCGACCACCTTCCCGACATTCAATCTACAAAACATACAGCTCAATTATAATACGCACCTGCATTTGACAACTTGCACAAGCAATGAATAATTGCAATCATTTAAAATAATTACCAGTCCCTCAGGACAAAAGGACGTTGTGGTGGTTGGGGTTGTTGTAGTTGGACAGTTTTGTTCTTCATCCGAGGAATCCCCAGATCCACAGTCTGGTTTCCCGTCGCAAACCTATTATTAATTAAACCATGCATAGCCATTAAGAAGGGGTTGACATGATTTCCAGCCCTGCCTGATTCAAGGAGAACAGAACATAGAGCAATGAAATAAACATTTTTGAAAATGTGCTCAAATTTTTCGAGGTCACAGGTTTCCAACATTTTCAAAAATAAAATTTTGTATAGGAATTTAGGGTTTTTTGGAGTGGGGAATGCATTGAAAAAATTTATTTTGATTTTTATTGCATTGAAAGGCAAACTTGCAAAAGTCAGAAACTCTGTGCCCTAGAGAATATTTTCCTTTTCTTTTTGATACTTTTTGTAGCTTTATACATTTCCCCAAACTGTCGGAATGTGGGCTCAAAAATTTTGTATTTGAAATTAAATTAGACTCAACGTCACGCAAAGCGACATATAGAATTTTTATAAGACAATTTTAACATTCTTGTCGCAAGGTATAATATAATGTCTCTCAGAATTCTGTCAAGTCGTCCTTAAACAAAAGAATACATACTCAAAGACGTAGGTAGGGGGAAGAACCGGGCAAAATAACCGCCCCCCCCCCGAAATGTCAGGCGATTTTTATCGCATAATACCAATATATTTGCGCTTAGCACGATTTTTGAGCATTTTCAACCCAATTTCTTTTATTTTCGGCCGAAAATGACAAAAATTTTCGCTCTACGGGCAAGTAAGTAGGCATAATTATACTCCAGTACCAAATTTCAGCCTCTCTCCGAAACTCAGTGCTGAAGAAAACTAGTTAAAGATCCGCGTAGTAGGTACGTTCCCCTTATATATCTCCATATATTTCCAATTGCTAAAAAATCTCACTCTACGCACTGATAAACTATAAATGAATGAAGCTTCAAAGACAAAAAATATATAAGCACAATTGTGTGAACTCACCAACTCATTTGGAATGCAGTTTCCGCTGATATTACAGACAAACTATAACACAAAAATGATGTTTACAGTTCTAAGTTGAAGTATATCATGTGTACATGTTTTTGTGTGTCTGCCAAAAATGGATGTATACAAAAGATATTGAAAGTAGGATTATGCATACCCCTGAACAGGGCGCAACTGTTGTTGTTGTCGTTGTTGTTGTAGGAGAAGGACAGTCTTCCTCATCGTATCCAAAATCATTTTCGTGGAGGCAATCAATAGTCCCATCACAAAGCTGGAATTTTTTTTACATAATAAATTAAATATATACATATGCTAAAAAGTCAATTGACAATTATTATTACTGTCGCATTCACATTCATATGCACTTTTCCTGTCTCTAAGGGCATTTTCGCTTCAACCCCATTGGTCAATTTATTTGAAATACACTCCTCTGATTGGTAATTACTATGACAAAGTTCTAAATTCTATTTTGTCATAG
>JAAAYG020014192.1:0-48104 GCA_009936455.2 Tomocerus minor
TTAAAGCAATAGAAAATTTTGCAAAACCGGAACGGGCTAAATCAACAAAAAATGATGGACTTTTTATCATTCACCTGTATCTCTTTTGAGTTGAGTTGTGCATTAATGGATGGAAAGATAAGGAAAAAATGTATACGTTTATGTCAAAACTACTATAAAGTAATATTTTATAAATGACACGATAAGTGAAACATAGAGCATCGCCGAACTTTGAAAGAAATTCTCTCTCTCTGTTTGGAGTTTATTATTTATGACTCATGCCTCCTTACTTACCAATTCCTATTCGAAAAATAACATGATTTACTCTTCTCAGAAGCTAGGAAACGACAAATCTTTGCAGGGCATGTCATCATTTCCTTATTCGTTTAACTTTATTGAATTGCATCTCAAAAGCAACCATGTTCAAATAGCCTTGCTCCTTTGAATGTCCATGACATACTAAAAAGCATTTTAGGCAACCTAAATATAATGCTGCAGGAGAAATGCTTTAAAAATACTTGAACCCACCTTAAATCGTTTTAGTTAGTAGCCTTAGTAGGTACTATGCATACCAATTTACAAGTAGCAGCTCTAACTGGGATTACTGCAAATGAATCATAATTACCCAAATTGTACTCTTCTATATCTGATTATATAATTAACAAATTTAATAATAATGCTAATAATAAAATTAAATGGTGTTATAAAAGTAAATGTTTAGTATTTCATTTATTAAGAAATAGAACATTGGCTTCTGCCATACCTTAAATAAAAATCTGAGTGCAAATGCTGACCACTAACTCCTGCTAATAACACTACAGTAGCAAAGTCTCGAGTTTCAATTAAATGTTACTTCAAAAGTAGGACACAGTAATTTTTAGCTTCGCGTGACAATTCAAGGTTAAACTGCATTTATGCGAAGATAACGCAATAAAGTTTTGCATATTGACTGAATTGCTGGTACTACACCGTGTCATCTGGCCAGTAAAATCACAAATTATGACTAAAGTTGGAAAAGCAAGGAAATCAAAGCAATCGAATTACAACGGAAGGGTTAAATGATTTAAAACGCACAATTTGGCACAAACGAATATTTAATAGAAATCCTTAAAGATCAGATGAAATATTAACTAGGATATTACATGGAAATAAGTGCTATATAGCTGATCAAATAGAGCGCTAGTGGCCAATGAACAACGTGTTTAACTCAGCTTGTAACGGTGTAGAGAAAGGAAGATGTCAAATTTAGTTGTGCAAGTTATCATCGAACTGAAGTCATATCTGTAGCTGGTAATGTCCCTTCATATATTCAGCAATGAAACTAGAATGCGACGGCAGGAGTAAAGTTTTTGCCAATCCCTGGGAAAAAAAACATGGGATCAAGTCAATTGCTAAGTCCAACTGGGTATCATCCTTTTCTGCCCTTTAGCTAATACAAAAGTGGTAGGAAGAAGGAAGACTGTAGCCTCATTCTTATCCGTTGGCTTTAATATTACGACTAACTTGAAATACAGTAATACTTTTACCAGGCCAGGGAGAAGGAAATGCTGGGAGCCAAACGGAGGAGAATTGTGACTGGGACGCAGAATAAAAGCTCAAACCCTTTTCAAATGAAATAAAAAGTTGAATCGTCACTGGGTCGATTCAAATGTCCAATGTAGTGCATCCAATAGATTTTCTGTGGGAATCAGAGTCACACATTTTCCTTTCGTGTTTTGCGTACGTTTGCGTATTTCCCTTAAAGGAGTTTGATGTCTTTTTCTGTATACTAAAATCAAGTGACACTCCTGCTGTTGTTGTGGTTTATGAAAACTACGTTTCCGTTTCAACTGAATTTAGCCAAGGTTTTCTGTGTAAATTGTGTGTTCGGAGCATAGTTGAGTAGTTTTGAAATAGTAGGAAATGCAGTAGGGAAAAAGCGAGGAAGAGAAACAGTAATTTATGACAATTTACTTTCCGTCATTCCTGAATTGATCTTAGGTTTTCCGTGTTTGTGTCGACTGTGGTGAAAATTGAAATCTATGAACATCTTTCACTCTTTATTTTGGTGACTTATCAATTGTCTTTTTTATATTGCACTTGAAGATCCATTGGCAGTTATTTTGGATAGAATTGTACGTTTATGGCTTAGATCTACAAATTCGTTTCGAAAGAAACAAATGCACACCTGTCTGTATATTAGTAGGCAATCTGTCTTGATTTAAATTGTATTTTGGCTTTGGAATTGCATTGTAAAGCTAAGTGGTAATTTAAAATTGTGACGTGTGGTTTCGAGAAAACAAATGCATAAATTCTATCCATATAAATGATTAAGTGTTTACTGTAAGTAAGGATGTAGTCGTGTCGGGATGAGCACATCGTTTGTGGATTCAAGGCAGAAAATACTGCGGAGAGTCGACAGGCTAAACTAAGACTGCAGTTATTTTCTTTGCACAAGAATAACTGACTGGGCGAAGGAAAGAATGGCTAATGGAGAGAGGTTGGATGTCTCCGAAGAGACAAATTGAATGTCAAGTAAAGCAAAGTGAATGCAGTAAAAGAAACAAAGTCTAGGAATAACCACGTAGAGAGGAGGAGAGGAGATCCCTCCTTCTGATAACCAACTTAACCCACTACACTGCACAACAAAACAATTCTAAACTTCCTGATAGAAATATAATGCAACTCTAATGTACTTTCCACTTTCCCTATATACGCCTCGCTTCCCTACAAATACGACAAGCTGCTGAAAGTGAAACAGATCGAACAGAAAGTTCAACTCTGCATGGAAAAGTGAGAAGTAAACAGAATGAACTAACGGCCGTGACTAACTCTAATGTACAAGTGCTAGTCGCCACATTCTCTACGATATTTTAACTCTATGTAACATTATGCACATTCCACCAAACACTCCACGTCATTCGCACTCAGTACACGCAGATATCACTAAGAATTCTAATGAAGCTACAGATACGACAGTTTCAACTCCTAAAACGGAATAGATTTAAAATTAATACATAACTTTCATGCACTTACATAACTCACAACTCAGAAAAGTAAAGAATCAATTTCCTAGAATTTCACTGGCTTAAATTAACATATTACTGGGTATTAATAGATCGTATATTAGTAGGTTAACCTGTAATACATTTAATTACAAGACAAATTAATTTGGACTTGCAAATAAACCTGTCTCACGTATGGGTTGGAAAAGAATTGAAGATTGAAATTGTTTGAAATTTTACCCAATGAGCTACAGTCAAAAATAAACCAAACTTAAATGCTATATAATTTTTTCGAATGCTTTAACAAGAAGAAAGATAAGTACTGAATATAATTATTACACACATAAACAACGACAATAATATCACCGGACAATTAGGAGTAGTTGCTGTCACTCCTTTTCTTTTAATTTCATTATTCATAATATGAATTACAACCCTATAAGTAGCGTCAATCCATAGAATCGATTCTCATTCTCTGGCTGTGAAGAGCAGATTCCCTCAGATTCTTTCATTTTATGTAGAATCAGAATAATTTTAGTTTTTCGTGTCTAGTGCTAAATCGTGTTTAGTTGTGTTTTATTTGAGGTTGGCTTTTGGTCAAAGACAACGCAACGTGAGTAGTGCAAGTGCTCTGTTGGTTAATTCAGGTGGACAGGTTCTGTTGTATCCAAGCTCCGATTTAATTCAAACGGATGTGATATTTGTTTCAGTGGGATAGGTAGGTATACGACCTCCGCCGGGGTTTCAATGCCATTGCCGTTGAGTCAACGTGGCTGTCCAAATTGTAGACATAGGTAGCTACATGCATCCAAATAGAGCAAAATTACATTCTGAGTGAACACAAACGTTTGGCTTATGTGGTAGGTCTGTCTGCAATTACAAACACTGAGCTCTGTAAAGTTACAAACAAGAGGAGGAACGGAAATCAAGTGGCTTATCCCCACCAAACTGGCATTCGAGATAATTCGTTGCATTATGTAGGCTTTGCTGTCATGTCGTTGCTAATTCACTACCTCCCTGATTACAAATACTTATTAGTGTTGACTTTCACCATCATGTGCATTCAGCCAGTGTCCTCGCTATCATCGAGCCAATTTAAATGCTCTATTGTAATACAATTCTTGAAATTCTATTCCGCATTCTAAATCCATCTTTCTGATGTGCTATTCGTAATATGTTATTACTATATCCTTTCATTTGACGGAAGAAGAGTGCTTTCTCCTCTGCAAATGCTCTAATACAACGCGTGATTTATATTGCTAAGATGTGAGCAACAATTATTTATAAATACTACTGATTGTTTAATGAGTGCATAGTGCAAGTGTATGTATTAATTATTCTGGCTACATCTGAAAATGATTTATTCATATGTGGTAAAGGGGTTAAATAGTGCATTGTGTGCATTATTTAATTGCAAGGTTAATTAGATGGCAGAATCCTTAGTCTGAAAGTGTGTTATTATGAATTGTACATTGCGATTTTGTGGTTTGATTATAAGAATTTATGGCATGCAATAAAGAATGAAATATTAACTAGAGTGCCAAACAGCTTTTGAGCTTCATTAACTTTAGTTGATTTTATATAAATAAATTGAGGTGCCTAAGGTTTGTAGTCGTGTAGCACTTGATTCATGCTGTTAAGGCTTAGTATCTCTTCGTATAAATAATTTTCTAATGTTCCTGTATAACTCGGGTGTTTGTGTGATGTGTGCAAAAAGGAAAAACAAGATTGTTATTATGTATAGGATGCTGTTGTTGTGTAAATTAAGAACTTAGGAGAGATGGGTAGTTTCGGTTAGGGTTTTGCTTTTGCTGGTGTAGTCTACCTTGAAGAAATAGTTAAGCAGACGGGAAATTCACATTCTGGGAGAGAAAGCTCAAAGTGCCATGCTCCTTCGACTCACTGACTTAATTACAAGAAACTATAGACGTCTACTCCTGAATTATTACACTTCATAAGGAATTATTTGTCTCGTAAAATGCACAACTTGGCTGTGGCAAACTGTTGGTAGCAGGAAGTACACACGAGATGCTTAACTACCAGAACAGAATATTTACGTGGAATGTTGCGAGATATTTAAGGTTTATTTTTCTTCGAATATCCACGTATATCTTTAAAATGAATTACTACCACTGAGAATGACCTTTGTGGCTCTGTCTAGATCATAAAGCAATTCTAATAGCTATTTGCTTTACATTTTCTCCCATAAATATGACAGGAGTATAGGTTACTACACTTACTTCCCAAATAAACGGATACATTAAGTTTTGCGTGCTTGTCAGTGATACTGAGGCAAAGCATTATTTATAATCTATAAGGATCCTTATTTAGTACCTTAGAATTAAATGAGCCACAGAGAATTTTTAAGAATCAATAATTTACACAAAAAAATTATGTGAGCCACCTTTAACAAGAATTTCTCCTTTATAAAAATATTCATTTTCGTACACCATAAAGTTTTCAAACTCTTTAAGATATATTCAATTGCTGATGGAAGAAATGGAATTTCTTAAACCTTCTCAGAGAGAAGTTTTAGAAGCTACTAATTGTGTGTCTTCAATATTTAATGATTCACCACATGTGGTATTAAAAGGGAACTTTAGTTTCTTCTTTATGGAATTGAACGCCTCTGTCTGTCTGTCTGTCTGTGTGTCCTCGACTCATCACACACAACTTCATTCCAATCTTTCACCACAAGCATACTACAGAGAAATACTAAAAGCTGCCCAAGTACCTCTTCGTTACATTTATTTACAAATGGTTTATTTTCTTATGAGCCGCTTTTGTTATAATTGCCCTCGCTTTCACCAGGAAAAAGTAAACATGAGGTATGGTTTCCTGGCCTAAGTTCCCCATGAAGTCCATTTTTGTTGCGAATTAACTGTAAATAAGGAGATTTTGAACTCACAACATAAAAGCAAGAGGTGCGTGTATAAGTGTCAATAAAAATGTTAAGCCCCAACTTAAACATAAACGTATAAGTAATAAAGTATCGCAGGTGAATAATGTGCACGCATTTAGGTTCAAATATTAAATTATGGCCATGTGCACATATGAGTCGTAAATTTATCCGTTAACCTTAAACAGGTTACTGTGTGTTGTTGTTATTGCCCTTGTTATTGTAAGCCTGTTTTGAGTATGAGAAAGCGAGACATACGGAAAGTATTACTCTTTGTAGAATTAAATATTTATCAGTAGTACATGAGAGAAAAACATTAGGAATTCATTATTATGCACATGGAGGCTTTGCACCGATTAACTTTACAAAGCATAATATTTTGCCAACATATATCTACAGGTATGGTTTTTATTAAAATTAACATTCAGCGAATGTGGTAGTATATCGAATATAAAGTCTAGCTTCTTTGAGTGTTTTAAATCGGGTAAAATTGCGTGCAAGAACATACTTGCTTCACAATGCGAAATGCCAAAGATCAATATTCTCAGCGATTATGAAATGAATACTGGCTGAGAACAATACGCATTAAGGTTTTAGTTTCTCTATCTTGTTTCACGTAAGTACATTAGCAACTCGCATAGGTACCTAGTATAACAAGATGAAGCATAGGCTTACAACTTTACTCTTACTATACCTAAGCTCATAAAATGTATGGCCTTAGAAAGTGTGTAGAGAAACATAACACCAAAGTTTCTCATATCATTTAAGTACTTGTGGGTAATATCTAATATACCAGCTTTTCTTCAATAGAAGAAATACTTCTTCAGTTTCTATCAACTTCATACCACATTGTAGTGCTTATCTTCTACCTCAGGGACAGCTAGATTACAGTAGGGGAAAGCACGCATAGTTTCTTCCAACCTATACATTGTTAACCTATACAAACCTAACTAAGTAGTATACCCTAAAAATGGTTTCCTATAAACTATAGCCTAATAAATATTGATCTGATTGATAACGTGAAGGCATTTCAATGATTTCCTTTAATGTTATGAATGTTTCCCACGAGCAGGTTAACGAGGAGTAGCTAATATAATTATACTAAAAATAGAAATATAATCAGTAACTCAATAAGCACTTTAAAAACCTTACTCGCCAACCAAATAAGAGAAGGTAGCACTAGAAATGAGTAATTGCGGATTTTTATTTTCTAGGGATGTTTTCTGTGATTAGAGTATCTACATAGTGGTGTGCTTGAAAATGTTGAAATGTCTAAATATTCATATTGAACATATAGACTGTTTAAATATTTAAGGTCATATGATAATCAACTACGTACTCAAGGAAATAAAATTAAGTTAGTTGTATATCTATGTATTCCTATTCTGATATATCGATGTATCATCTAGATGGTTTTAATTCACTAACAAGCAGTGATGTGGCAATTAAAAGGTTTTTTCAAGGCAAATGATTTAAAATCCTATTAGAACCCCAATGGAAATATGAAAAAATGTGGGAATGAAAAAAGGTCAAAGAGATTCTGTTCGTGCTTCCAGTTATCAACATTACTGGGAATCATAATAAGCATGCAACATGACATGTGTTTCGCCAACAAATATTTGCCAATTTCTTTTGAAAGTCTGGAATGAATAGAAATGTAAAAGCAGACGTAATTTGAAAATGGGGCACTGGCTGAAGTAGCTCTACTCTCGCTCAGTAGACATAGATAGTTGAATTGTATAAATGGCAACGACGGGTGGTGGTAGTTGCATGATAATGAAGCATTTTATTTCACATTTATGCAAGAATGTCGTTGGAATTTTTAATCATCCTGTGTTTTGCCTTTTTGCAGTGAAATAAATAACTTGGATACCGGACTGTTAATAGAAGTATGGAGCAAAGGCTTAATTTGGGACAAAGTTATTGGATACCACTGGCTTCATTTGAGAGATATCCATCACTCAAATGTGGTAAGCTTGGATGTACGTAAACCTTTTTCTACTTCTTAGTTTCTTAGTGTATTTCGCAATGAATTCGTAACAAGCTCTGAATTAACTGTACAATCTTAAGACGTCAAGAGTGAATGCATAAAAATGTGTGCAAGATTAATTGTTGTAAATAATCTGCAAACACGTAAGATTCTTCCTCTTTAGTGTTTTTCTTAAAAGAATTGTGTACGAATTCATTGTTTAAATATATATTAAACTATGTAGCTCTTTGTGCAGCAATTTATTACAAGGCTACAACTGCAACACTTTATATAGCGAAGCTAAACTCGCAGAGCTTAGTAATTGGCTGACTAGGTAGCAAAGGATTAAGGAATTAGTGCAGTATTCAATTACTATTCATTAGAGTTAATGAAAGGAGGCGAAGAAAAATAAGTGGGATGATTAATATGAAAGCGTAGTAAATTTTTAAGTAAGGGTCATAGAGACATAATGGGCTATAGTAGTAATTCTTGTTTGCCTCGTCTAGAGAAGAATAGGCGAGAATAAGTGAAGAGGGATTGCATAGCTTGACGCAGGCTGTCTTTTGATACTCCGCCGCAATAGGTTGAATGGAGATGCTCACAAATGCTTACACATACACATTAGAATCTAGAGATGAAATAGTGGAATGGGAGCGAAAGTAAAATAAATTATTCCACGAAGCGTCCTTTGAATTTCACTTGTGGTTTTGTTGCTTTGCATTGTCATTATAAATGTCATATCTGCAGAATATAATATATCCCGACGAGGAGTTTCGAACTAAGAGCTATTTTCACTGCACATCAAGGCATTGAAGTGAGTGCGGGTAGGGGAGCAGTGTTTTCTGAAAGTATATCTCCCTGAGTTTCCTATTTGATGCTATCCTAAGGAATTTAATGGAAAGTTGCAGAATGTTTCGCATTCATTGCATAGTCTGATGCGGTTGACGAAGTCAAGGTTAGGGAAATTTATCGCCGACTGACTCATTGATTTATACTTCGCAAAGAATTGTCTGCCTCGTTGAATCTTATGGCTTAAAAGGAACATTGTATGGAGATGCAATACAAATATCTAAAATACATTCTCTCCCAGCTAGCATAGTGGGTCACCGTCACCACTCCATTTCAGTTTCCTTTATTAGCACACAAAACACATGAAGTGCCGACAGCACTTAAGCCTGCATCCTTTTCAAAATCCTAAGATTTTCTAAATAGGAAAACAGAAGAGAGAAAAAACCGGAGAGCCAGGGCGGAGAGAGAGAATCATCTAAGACATCAGTAAAACTACAATGCGATGGGAGTCGTACTCCAGAAATTTATATTTGTGCCCAAGATCTTTAATGTCCTAGTTTCATTTCAGTTTGGGAGAAAGTGGAGCATTTCTATGAAGCCCTTCCCCGAATTATACTTAACATATTCAAAATCTAAGATCTTTGTACGACTCCTCTCTATTTTTGTCAGTTTCAACTCTGGACTTAATATATACTAGCAATTGAACTGTTTCTGAGAAAAAGAAGACATGTAGTAATCTAGCGAAAACACAGACAAGTACTCCTCTTCACTCTTTAATAAGAAAGTGCATTGTTTGTGTCTTTTCAGCTAAAGTGCGGAGCATAACATAACAATAACACTTACATAAACCAAATGGAGCAGAGAGAAAGCTCATTCAGCTCATTCTCATCCTGAGCAGCCCTACTCAGTTACGTCATAGTCATGCATAGTGACAAGCTACTTATTTCACTATCAACCGCCCTCACAAAGATAAACACAAATGGCTTAGGTACACACGCTCCATATCTATACACCTTCCATACACCCTTAAAAATATATAAATTTACATAATATAGGTACTTGTCCCTGAATTTCTAAGGGTAAAACGTAAAAAAAGTACCTAAAACTAATGTACTACTTAGGTATATATTTATTTTTATAAGCATTATTATTCTTCATGTTTTGCTGTTGCATGGAATCTCAGCTGGGGAATCAAATCAGGAGCCATATCATTGTAAAATAACTCACGAACTTTATTACTAGCGACTTTATACATTTTATTATATAGCCCATGCAAAGTAGCATGCTGAGTCAGAGCAGCACGGGACTAACATTGTGTAGGAGTTTATGTTAGCACTACAAACAATGTATTTACATAGTTGCTCCATCACTGCTATCCTTCACCCGGCACACTCCATATAACTGCAGCATCATCACTCAGCAATAGAGAGAGCATAAAACAGTTGCTACATCATATCACAGTCCGTAACTCATAAAAGTGATAACTGAATGAATTTGTTTTTCCAGGAGGGTGCTGGACAATGGCTGTCTCTCGAGGCGGAACTTGTTATGCGAGATGGAGAAGTAGTTGGGACGAAAACACCAACAGGCCATGTGCTACTTGTCGATGCCAGATTCGAACTCCCATATGGTAAAATCACTAAGCACCTTATATCCAAGTAAAAGCATGTCTTTTTTTGTGTGGGCAGTCAGAGTGAAAGCACTTTTACTCTTGATTTTCCCCTTTGCATTTCAATTCCTTAATTTCTTACAATAAGCTTCCTCCAAACAGAAACATACAATTAATATAAGCCACATGCATCATACGAACGAATACATTAGTCTACATTCATCAACCTACACATTTCTTCACGACGCTTTTTGTTTAAATCTACTGAGCTATTGCTCACGCCACAACTAAGTGCTACGTCAACAACCTAAGTAAATATAAGTATTAAATTCCTTGGAAATTATAACATGAAGACTCTTATGATTACTAAGAATGCTATGAATAGGAAAAGGCAATATCCTTTCACTATATCATGTTTACTGAAGAAAAATTAAAATGTCGATTTAGGGTGCAGATAATTTTGGAAGGAACTACGTATGAGAAGAAAGGAAAATGTGGTAGTAGACGGACGCTGAGTGAATACTGATTAGGTGCCAAATGCCAGTGTTGTAACTGAAATATTTATTACACTCGATTAGTGGCTATAAAATTAAGTAGCTTAGCTAGTTTAGTCGAAAATGATTAGGTTAGATATAGACAGAAAATAGTTTACCTGTATACGCAGGCAGTACATATAGGCAGACATCTATTTAACGATAATTGCAAGTTGTAAAAGTATCCATATAGAAATGGATTGGTTTATAAATAGAACAACTGCGTCAACATGAGCGCAGATAGGATAGA
This sequence comes from Tomocerus minor, assembly GCA_009936455.2. NCBI lineage: Eukaryota > Metazoa > Arthropoda > Collembola > Entomobryomorpha > Tomoceridae > Tomocerus > Tomocerus minor. Next base: position 11,013 of record JAAAYG020014192.1, read on the forward strand.
GACGTGATGCAATGCGAGATCTAGCCACAATTAATTAGCGAGCATTGAGAATTGTTTAGTTTCGAAAGAAAAACAGGGTGAAATAAAACATGTAATTAAAGTAGCTTTCGTGTGCAGTGACAGGAGGAGAGAGAAAGCTGATAGAGAAAGTAGATTTATGTAGGTAGGTTAGTTATTATACTGATTAGAGTCAAGGACTTCAGTTTCCTTTCTCCCTGAATCTGTTTGCCGTAATTAATTATAAATAAATAGGAAGTTTTGAGAGGAGCCTGCAGAAAGTCAACTCATAATGAGTCATGCATCAAACTTCGTCTTTATCTCACTCAGAATCAGTTATATTCATTGAAAAAGAGAAGTTAATAGAAAGTTGGAAATTGCAAATTAGTGTATAGTTATGGGGAGAGCAGGTATTGGAGCGCAGTGGTTTGACGACATGTTTGTTTTTCGATTATTCAAAGAGAATATAAAATAATGTGTAAGCAGAGAGCTCTTTTTATGACATTAGAGAAATATCTCTGATTACATGTAACGTTATCATATGAGACAGGAGTTTAAGAAGAGTCTCGTCGTCCCAGCAGTCAGCTTGTTTGGATACAGCAACGACTAACTCTCCATGACTGAGTGAGTGCAAAAGAGGGAAAGGAAATCAAGTCGCAAACTTTTCCTTTTGTGTGCATTCTGGTATCATGTTCCTGTAAAACTTGAGTATGACGCATTTGCATTTTCCGTGGGTTTGACAAGACAACCAAACCGAAGGAAAGCAAACCACTGACTTGCCTTTTTGTTTCCGACTTAGCTTTAGCTCACAATAAATTTCTCCTTTTTCGCATGGCTACCTATAGTCACCAAAGTCGAAACTCAGCATGGACCTATACTCTATTTATCTGTGTTGAGATCTGTACTGTAACTAATGTAAATAGCCAACTGTAATTTCTGTGTCGTCTGTAAAACTTAGCACTAGAAATAAAATGCTCCTGAGCACATACCTACACTCTAGTGTCACCAAATAGAAAAGTTGGAATTATTCTGGGTGATTAAAAGTGTCGTAAAGGCACTACGTAGGGATGTGGTAGCAAAAGTGAAAGCAGTAGATGCAAATAGATAATCATAAAGCGCTGTATTTTTTGAGTGTGTATTAGAGTAGGATTCTAGTTGTAAAATATTCAAGAGAAATGTCTTCTTTACTTATGTATCATTTGTATTCAAATAGACTGGCCGTTTTTATTCATGAAATGAGCTGAAGACATGCAGAAAAATAATTATTAAATAGGAACTGCTTTTATCGTTGTCATTCTGACCTTAATGTAGTGGATGACGTAGCAAATGCGGCTATAAAACTGACTCTCTCATAATCCTTGTCTGTGTTCCGGTTTTTCTACAACGGGGTTGTTGAGGTGAAGCGAAGCATGTTGAATGTTGAGTGCCTCTGCATGCTATGCATGCTATCATGTGTTAGAATTATTACATCTTTCAATATATGCATACGAAACGGATATACAGCCTGCTTACGTAATACATAGGTGCTTGCTCCAGCTAGCTCAATCTACATATGTGACCCTCCCGCCTGCCTATACTAATCATATAAGTTAAGAATGAACTTTTCAGCTATAAGTATAGAGGGGCATTGTCTTAGGCATCTAACAATGGCCCTCTTTCTTACTTCAATCATCAAGCTACATATATAACTCATAAACTTTCTTTCAGTTATTCATGTGCATATATACGTACATGGATATATTATTAACCATGGATATATTATAGGCGGGATTAACTAGTGCACGGAGCGGATTTCATGAACGTCAGCTTTCTAAAGTGAAATGAAGAGGGTCATGCCAGTGTATATAGCTGCTTAACCTGTGACTCTCTGGCTTTTAGTCTGAGACATACCTACCTACTTAAAAAGCCTGTTCTATAGGTAGAGAGTGTAAATAGCTATTAGAGAGTGTGATTGTGTATACACAGAGAAATGAACTTTAGGACACAATATTAGTGTAAGGTTATGTAGCAATGCCTTCCTTGCCTTGGTGCATGCAAATGGCTATATAGAATCAACATTCTTCCCTTGTTCTTACGCCTGCACTTTGACTAGACTCAGCTCGGCACTCTCTCACATTGCAATGAAATCCCCACAAGAGCATATTATTACAGAGCAGTAGCTAATGTAAGAATAAAAGGGAAATAAACTACGATAAAATGTTAAGGAGAGATAAGGAGAGCCCATGTCGTTCTATTTGTACTTGGAGAACACATGCAGTGAGTCCACTATATTTATATAATATGCTGGGCAATTGAAGGAGCTATAGACACGAGGCACCGAGGATGGCAAGTGGAGTGGGAATAGAAAAAGGACTTGAGTTAGTTGAGTTGAGTCCACTCGTGACTCATACAATTCATGCGTGCAAGTCGAAACGGAGGAGAAACATGGAAAAGGCTACGACAAGACTCAGTGAAAGTATAATGTAGAAAGAAAGCAATAGAACGTGAATGCCTCTGAATTTCCAATGCAATTTTAAAGGAGACAAGCACACATTAAGTAAGCAGCTCATGTACATGAACTCTTAGCCCTCTACATACATGCATCGTATACAACCCATATACATACAACTGCATACGACCTACTACATGTAGCTATGTCATGTGCTTTTTCATACAAGTCGAATTGTCGTCTTGTTCTAGGTAAGACATCTCCGCTAATAATGTGAGAATACATATTATTACACCTCTACACTTTTATCTCGCCCTACATAGTCCCACTCTACATGGCATACCATGAATTTATATTTCTTCCACACAAATCCACACAACTACTTCACACACCTCTACACCACACTTAATAATAGCGACTCCTACTCTTCCTCACTTCCGCAGTGATCTCTCTATTCTTCAGCCCCCTCCCAACAAAATTTAACGCCTAGGGATTAGAAAACGCAACGACTAGAAATAGAGACACAACTCTCTCTCTCTGCATTACGTAACCGCAAACAGGTATTAATACACAACTTTAACAATCTGCGAGTGTCGAAATGTAAAGCTGTATTTGCTAATATTTGTGCTACACTCAAAAATTAAGAATGTGCTACAAAATTGGAATCTGCAGTTTCCATGTAGTTCTAGACAGCACTAATCTGCTCAAATGATAAAAAATGTAGAGCATTTACAATCTGCAAACACTGGAGAGAGAAAGTTAAATTGGAGCGAGGGGTCTTTAGGAGAAAAAGGAGAAAGGAGCCAAATTGAGTTGAGGATCTTGAAAGGAGGAAAATGCAATTTTAATAACACTGTTGTAAAGCTCCGCCGGGTGCTCTTGTCTTTCCAAATCCTCCGTGGAATTCCTATTTTGGTTTGTGTGTGGGCACTTGCATCATTGTCCTCCGTTTTCCCCTGTGTCTTGCTATTGTCTTCTTGACGTGTCTTGTCTCAATTGACTTTTCTTTCGTACGTAGACACCAGAGCACTGTCCTATCCTCCCTTCCTTCCTTCCTCCTCATGAAAACCATAACATAATCGTGATAAAAAACAACTGGACAGTTAGAATAAACCGAGAGAGTATTTAATAGTGCACGTTGCCTGTATATATTCGCAGCGACGACAATAAAATAGTTATCGTCCAGTCGTGCAAACTTCACATACAGTCACAACTTACACGTGTACATAAAGATCCTCCCTTTGCACATCCAGAAATAAATACATGAAAGTATTTACTAAGTAAGGAGATAAATGTCAGGGTGTTTCGTGATAAACTCTAGACAGTCTGTTAACGTTAGTAATTCACTCCGGTCTGACCTCTTCTTTCCGGATTTAACTTACTAGCTGCCGAACTCGACGGAGACGAAGCTATAGAGCTGCAAAGGAAGTTGGAAATGCTCAATTCTATGCTGGACCAGGAGGTGAGGGCCGAGCAGGCCAGGAAGCAACATCAGTACTACATCCAATGTGAGTGTGAGTGAAAACTCTGTTTCTATTTGCTTTACTATGATTTTTATTAATTGCAACTTTTTTGCTACATTTTCTCTCCTTTTCTTATATCTTGAATAATTCGACGCCAATTCTCATTTTTCTTAAATATTGTTATATGCTGTGATGTAAATTATGACATTGGATTTTTAAGAATGCATTTACTTCATGCAAGAAAGGAATTAAAGGTTTTAGTTTATGATGCTGCATATTTTTAATTTTTAGTTGCCTGTATTAAAACCAGGCTTAGTTTTCTATCTAAAATACGGGGATTACAAAATGAATGTGAATGAATACACCAGAAATGCCCTAGTTCGAAGTTTGCGATCTGTTACAAGTAACAAATTATGAAAATTCTAAAATAAAAGAAATTATTTTGGTGTACGTGCAAAACAACTAGAAGTATTTTATGCGCGTGCACGTTTCTCGCGGTTATTTCTCCAAATGTAAGTTCTCATTTGTTTGTTATTTGGAGCACGCAATGGAAAACTGATTTAAATGAAAGAAAGGCAGCATGTGATGGGAGTGGGAGTTGTCTCATTGTTTCGCTATGTTTTCTCGCATTGACATGCAAAGCTATGCAACCAAGTTATTTTGAGAAAAGGAAAATCAAAAGCAAATCATGATTTGAGAGGGGGAATCTGTAAAGGCGTAAAAGAGAGAAAGAAGTCGGTAAGTGTAGCATTAGTTCTAGCTTTTTGATTTTTTCATTAGTTTTTGTTCGATTCACTTGTTGCCGGTTTTTAGAGTGTCATGAAAACTGGAGCGTTCACACATTCTTCCAGTCCTTTAATCCAGAAGATGAAACATGGAGTTTAAAAATGATCTCACGTCACACTCTCCAGACTTAATTAGTCAAAGGCGGAAAGCAGAACTAATCGATTTTGACGGAGCTAGGGAAGTGGAACTGAGTAATAGAAAAAGTTGATTCGCGCTTGGGAACTAAAATCAATCTTGTCATTCAGTGAGAAGAACAAGAAAAGTAGATCCACGAATTGCATTTAAATTCTATAATCCTTTCACTGCCATTCCTTCTCCATGTTACACTTGGCTATCATATCCCCCCGCTCAATACCACAGGACAGAGTCAATTTCTATACGCGACAATGTGACACTACCTAAGTCCAGATGCTACTCAAAAGTTCATCGTATAAAGAACTGAAATATATGGAGTTATGCATGCAGACTAAAAATAAAGTTCATATAAATTACATGTATGGGGAGGAAAAAGTTTCAACCTGTCTTTTTTATCTGGATAAGCTGACAGGATCATACTTTTCTGAAAGCTTGAGTAAGTTAGAAAGAAATGCGACTGTCATGTAAATAATAATATGCATGATAGTTTATAGTTCCTATAATAGAGCATTTGTATATATTTACAACATTTAATATATACATTATATAGGAAAATTATTGTGTGAGCTGAATGAATAGCATCACTACCCAGTGAATTGCATGCATTAAAAATAATGGCTTTCAAACCGCGGATCTGAACTCGATTTAATATTCCTGAAAAGAAAATAGTTTTATAATCAATCAAACTGACTAGTAAACTGGGTGACATGCTATAAAAAATAAAAGGGAGTTTGAACACAATAAACTAGGGCATTATAGTATAGTGCAAAGGTAATAGATCCTTGATAAACTAAACAATATTCTAAAAGCATTATAATGTTGTTCTTTACAATTAGCTAGTTCTTTTGCTCTGTGTCTCTAAGTAGGTAACACATGGATCCATGATACAATAATAAGATAAAAGAATTATTGCAGAAATAAAAGCTGGCTTAGTTGGGAAATTTCAAGATAAATTCTAAGTATTGGGGAAAGTGAAAAAGTTCATACTTTGTGTCGAGATGTGTGAATTAGAGGAAGAGAAAAGGAATTAGAGAGTAAATAGACAACTGGGTCATGTCTTGACATGGAAAAGCTGTGATATCAACTATTCTAGCCTAGGACAACAGAAACACAGATCTTCAAGAGGCTAAGACAACTATTGTCGGGACTTATGAAATAAAATTCTCCATTTAGACTGGAATTGTGGAAATACAATAAAGCTCAGACTAGTTTCTTTCCTCTCAAGTATTATAAGATAATATGAGTGATGATATGACAGTGAGAGTAGCACAACTTCTATAAATCTATTATTTGAAAAGAAAAGTCTGTCTAGCCTAACCTAGTGCATTTTCGAAAGGAGTGTGTGTGTGCAGGTAGGTGGAGAAAGGGAAGTAGTACAGTCGGATGTCATCCATAAAATTCTTCTAGATTAGTTACTGGAGTGTAGGAAAGAAAAGATGAAGAAGCCGCAGTGTAATCTGGAGAAAGACAATGGAGAAGTTCAGCCGAACGTGCAAGTCACTTCTCCATGTTACCGTTTCGGCTTCGTCAGTATTCTTTCCAGAATGTGCACCCACCAAACATAACCACACTTTATATATAAATATCAAAGCTCTAGTCCCTTAACCACACTTCTACGGGGCTTTGGTTTCCAAAGACGCTCAATCTTATCTTTTGTTTCGCGAGAGTTTTTACAGCTTCTCTGTATTGTTTATGCGGATTATTATAAGATAATGCAGCCTGGTTATAGTAATATAGTATGTACAATGAAGATGATACTATAGAGTTTTCAGTCTCTGCTCATCAAAGACAACGAAATTCAATCTCCCTGTATAACTACACCTCTTTTTGTTCAGGCTTCACATATTTCATTTCAGTACATAGAGTTTTCTTACTATGGGAAGATCATTTAAGTATCTGAGTATCAAATTCTATCTAGCTCATAGCTCAGAGATACACTTTGGTGGTGTTGGCTCTGTTGTTTGCTGATGACTTGACTTGTTTTTTGGTTTGGCTTGCGTACGAATTCCTTTAATTTTGTAAGGGATGCTAAAAGTAGTGTGTCCGCAATTGGTAATACAATAACAGAGCCTTGCTATTATTTACAATTCCAAGTTATTGTCTACATTTAATTATTATTTAAGACATAAAGGGAAAGGGAATCACAGCTCCCAACAAACAGCTCAGTCTTCTGTAAATGGGAGAAAGTCGAGGCAATAATTAATTTCCTGGAGTTTACTTCAGTTCTCCTGACTCTTGCAACTTCTGAAGAGTAACAATAAGTAAGTGAAACGGTGGTTACTTCCACTAGAAGTTTAATTTGCTACTGCGTCGACTTTAATTGTACTAAGATCCTCAACAGTCGTATGAGTATGCATACGTGTGTACTGTTCATTGCCCGTCTATATGTAGCATTATTATGTACTCGCAATGCACTACTACTTCTAAATCAGCTACACTGTAAATTAACAGAGGAAACTATAGCTTTTCTAACTTGGATGATATAAGTACGTGAGAAAGCATGGGCCACTTGTTTAACTAATGCCATTTTCCATTTCGCCGACTACGTCTCTTTCAGCTTTAGAATATAATAGGGCAGAGAATCAATAGCGGCACTCTGTACATACCTCCAAAACCGAATTTCACGTATACTTTCCGGTATTATAAATATCCTACGGCTGTTTCCTTGTTTAACAGCCTCAATATTGATTTTAAACAAGATTATACAGTTTTGCCGTTATGCTTATTAGCTACATTCTCATTTAGACATAGTGAATATGCACGATATATATTTAAAACTCAAATCTTAATAACGAGGTGCCTTGTCGTAATGTGTACAAAAATAAATTGCATTATGATGCAATCAGTATAAAATCCCTTCGGATCTTTACACAGCAAGAATACCTATGCGCAATTAGTTAACAGTGGTATATTTATAGCCCCAATTAATTTCCCAAGGGCTTCCACCTTTTCATTTCTAAAAGGAGGAAATCCACCAGTTAACTATTTTTGGGTCCCTGTATTTTTTGGGAGTGCATACATATACAGCTTTCAAACTTTCTGTCAATGCACCTTAAAGTCTTAAAGGTCCGTAAGAACAATATGGAGCGTATGGTATTGGCAGTTCAGGAAAAGTAAAATAAATATCAAATGGGTTTACTCCATAAGTATACCATGGCCCAACTTTCAAACGATAATAAAAAATAGAGTGCATGTATTTTAATTGTTAAAATTAAAAATGGTGGCCGAGGAGATATTTATCTTAGCTTTCTGTAATTTTCAAGCGTATGATATGTTCTATTCTGGATTCAAAAATATTTTTCGAAACTTTTTTTTTGAGAAAATTGTATTAGAAATGGTACCTCTTTATAGGGTAACTAGGGTAATTTTTTAGTATGCCATATTACAAATACAGGGACCCAGCATTTTGGTAGGGAAATCTACCTCTAATAGCCCAGCTACCATCCACTAGTAGATTCCCTCCTTTCACTTTGATAAAGATCTTAATGCCTACAGCTTTCAAGTCTATTGCGTCAGATGTTTGTATAGTACAGCTTGACGTTTGACGTATTATCTTTTCCTAATAATTTCTTTCGAGACAAAGTCATTATAATACCTAAAGAGAGCGAGAGAGAGTCAACGTACTAAATATACTTTCCATTATTATCATAATAACTGTAAAGATACGGTTTCCAATTTCGTAAAATAAATTGGCTGTAGTTAATTGGGCAAGGAACTACCTTGTATATTTGCTATTTGCGTCATAAATATGTACATTTTGTAGTTACATTAACTAGGAGAGGACACAACTTTGTCTTACGACCGAATGTCATAATCCTGAATAGTATTGGATATTTATATATTAACAATACAATAATAAAGAAGTTACTCATGTACTGTATAAAAGAGACATATTGTATGAAAATTGCAGTAAATTGCAGTTACATATATAGGAAACTGTAGAAGAAGAATGATTTATGTGTATAGTGAACAAAGAGTAAAGAGACTGATGTCTATAATGGAAAGAGTACCTAAGATCAAAAGAGGCCATAAAATGTTCTCTGGCACGAGTCTCATATTACAAAACAGCCTCGCCTCATCTATGGTTGAGTAAATCAAAGAAAACCAGACAAGGAAAGTCATCGAGAAAAACCAAGTCAAGTAAAGTCAATGTCTGGCCTGTTTTCTTGTGCTAACTACTAGAAACATTAAGTAAGGAAGCAACAAGAAGAACTGAAGGGAAAACTCAAGTGAATTCGAAGCCCGTAAACATTTTGATTTGAGCTCTCGAGCCCATTTTGCTGTTTATGCTGGCGATATTGTAACGATTACATTTCCTGACATTGCATTGCATCGCACTCTATCTCTAATGCTCTCTCTATCTGTCCTTTTTATTTCTATTTGTTCTGCTCTACTTGTCAGGGGAAAGTTGCACTACAATACTTACATTAATATCCACTACAAAATGTAATACATAGAAGAATACGCTAAGGGTTTCTGCTGGTTACTTATTTCCCTTCTTAGATACACTAGCATCTAGTATGCACATCATTACGTAGTGAAGTGAAGCTAGAATGAGAATGAGACGTGACCGACTCTGGCCTCGTCTGCAAATAGGATATGGAAGAAAATGTGCAAAAACGAACGGAACTTATACTAGCCGTTCACAGTGAATTCTATTAAAGAAGTACACATAAAGCATAGTTAGCAAAACATTGTTACACACATAGAGAGAGGAATTAGGTAGCTAAAAGAAAGAACGAGCCATATTGTTCCTTGAGACTACAATGAAAAGCGTCGGAGAGATCAACTCTCTGCCAAAATAGGAAAGAAGCCTCCTCATAAATATACTGACACTAGGCGGCTTGACATTATATGGAGAGAGTGAAGGGAGAGAAGAGTCAAGGAGAAAGCAAGAAGGGTAGATATTTATCGAGAGCCATGTTCGTTTGTTATTCTTTACGACTGCAAATATAGCATTATCAGTTTCGGGGTTACGTGCATTACAAAAGTGTTACATCAACTTAGGAATAACAAGACAAACACTGTATGACTATTATTTACTATCTGAAAGCACACAAGACATGTCTGTTAGTGTATACATAAGTACTAACTATGGAACTACACTGAATTGCATTACAAGGCGAGGAGTCTTCATTTTATCATTCAACAACAGACAGCTCAAAGCTACTTTCTCCACAGAATACAAGAGTAACACACTAATTCCTCCGCAACTAAACTACACAACCAGTTTCTTCCTATTTTATAGAACCAACAAAATGGGTAACCATCAAACCAAGCAAACTCTCATCTCTTTTAGCTATGTACACTTAATTTTAGGCTCGAGTTTCCAATCCCGTACACAACACAAAATATCCTACTTAGTGAAACTGAGTGGATGGAAAGTAAAATTTGACTATTTATATACATAGATCTACTTCACACTGTAGCTATCAAAACGAAAAGGAAATTGCAAACTCCTCAGACAATATCTTGAACAACACAGAAAGTTTTTAGTAGCAGCGGAGGAGAAAGAGAAAGCAAAAAAGAATTAGGCATTCTTAACTACTATTAATACTGCATTGTATGTATAGCTTGGATAAACAGATACAATTTCCTCAGATTTTGTTGGGTTTATACACTTGTTTCTATTGTAAATAACTTTTCTGCTACAGGACTAAGAAGGATATTTAAAGCAAAGTCAATTTATCATTATAGTTTTTATAATGTACGGCTAAGCTTGAGAAAATCTAACTATAACAAATGTACACGTTTATATATAAGTATTCAAAGTAGAGAAAGCTTTTTTATGTTTTTGTTATCGTCAGTGATCTCATAATATACCATTACTTAGTATTATCATGTTATTTATAAACAGAATGATCTACTTATCGGATGCAATGTGTCTTGTAAATAATATGGCACAAGGACGTGGGAGGTAGTATATAGGTACATCAAATACATTCATTGTAGCTTCAGCTAAGCATACCAATATTCACATACTATTACAAAACACCAGCCAAAAACACTTGAGTAGTTTAGGAGTGGATGAGGTTTTCGATGAATTGCGAAATCATCCTTTGCCAGACAACAAATACAAAAAATAACTTAATAAATCACTGACTTCGATGATATATTTGAGGTTTTTCCACTCTGGAGAACACTTGTGTATTTTACTCTCGTAAATGAACCCCATTCTACTCAACTTACTCAATTCAACAGTGTACAGACAGAATACTTAAGCATTATATTCTCAAGGCAATAAATAATATATTTTCCGTAGGTTAAGGAGTTTGTTTTTCTTTGTATAAAACATCGTTCCACCATTCATTCACAAACTGTGTGTAGCTCCAATAGGGACTTCATTTCATGGAAGAAGGAAGATGCTTTCGTTACCTGCTATTAATTATTTATTTGATATTGCAACTTAACGAAGGTACGTAGATGTTTTTATCCATTTTATTCGTACTGAAACTCGGCAACACATTTTTTATATACGAATACTTAAAAATATGCATGAAATTCTAAAGCAGGAAATTATGGCAATGCAATGCAATACTTGTCCAAAAAATATTAAATTCCAAATGTATATAACATGTAAACATTATTAATATTTGGATGTCATTTATCATGTTGAATTATCATTAATAAAGTTATAGTAGGAAAATGTTAAGTTCAGGTTTGATCATTTTCACCTATGAGTAGATTATTGTCCAGTTGAAGCAACATGTAATTATGCATGTTGTCTCAAGAGTATAAACATTTATTTGCTTACACAGTGAATCATGGATGATTTTTCGGTTAAACTTGAGGTTTTAAATGACTGCCACAGTTGATATTTTAAGATCTACAACCATACTGGTTGATAAATAATTTAGTTGGTAAGGATGGGCGGTACGTAGGTGATAGTTAATGCATGTGTTGATGAAAAGAATGGAAGTGATTGGAGGGAGTTAGCTTGCTTTACTGTTAGAATAAAGTGAGACAGTTTGAGTAGACAACTAAATATCATGACACGGCTCGACAATAGAATCCTAGGAAAAACAATGTAGAACAACTGGATGTCGAGTAGTTTAGTAATTTGGTCTTGTAACTGTATCCATTATGTGAGACAAGAAATGGCAGTCTGACTGAGCAGAAATAGAAAGAATGGCTCGCAAAGTAAAGCGAATAAACTACAGAACTAAAGAAAACAAATGCTGAAGAAAAGAAAGAGTTGCTAATAGCAGGCGGTATAGTTGGTGGGAAGAAGGGAGGGAGACGAGGCAGAGAAAGCGAAACCACAAACGAATACAGTCGTGTGGATTCAGTTGAGTTTGGGTAGTTTAGTTAGACAGAAGCATCGTATTTCTCATGGTTGTCTTGTCTATCTCAGTGTTGGCTTTAGTCCTCTCTCCCAAACATTTTCAGTTAGATCTTTCCTGAGCTTCTTCGGCTCAATATCCCTATCACAGTCCCTATCACCAGCCAAATAAACGAATCTCACTCTTTGAAAACTACACTCTTATGAAAATAGAACCACCTTTCACAGCCCTATAAGTGTTAAGTATACTACAATAATACAAACAGGGTTCTGTAGCATCTATTATAAATCTATGATGCATATTGGTCTATATATAAACTCACTTGCGTCATGTTATGTATGAATGACTGCACAATTACTCTATACAAAAGATATATCTGCAAATGTGGGATGTAAGCAAGGCATAAGGATTAGTACATTTGGTGTTAGAAAAGAAAGTTTCCACTTTTTCTGTGCCTCGGGTACTTTTTCTTGCATATTGTCTATAGTAAATATGGCGGACTAAGTAAATGCACGTTGGCTTTCAATGCCTTGACTTGTCATTGTCTTGGCATGGCTTGGCTTCTGTTAAATTGACTTGACTTTGGCCCACCAACCTTTTTTCTTTCCTTTTCTTCTTCAACTTTCTTGGTTTGATACAAGTCAGATGAACTTAACTTAACGTCGGTCGGTGCGTTCTGTTCTCTTGTCTACAAAGATCCTTCCAAGTTAAGCCATTCTTCTGATTCTATCTCCTCATAGTGTACAGATAACAGAAACTTGCTACTCAATCAGTTGATCCTACAAATAGATATTTCAAAAAGCTTTTTTCTCAAGACATTTCTGAGTGAAATCTGACGTGGAAACCTATTTAAGATGAGTTACGTAGTCTTTGTGCATTCTATATAGTTTTGTGCACTCTTTTATTACTGAATGTTATAAACCTGTTTCTTAAGTTCATACCCAGACAAAAAATAAATAAAAGTTGACAAATAAATCACAAATGGTTATATTTGAGATTGTATGCATGATGCCCTTAATACTTTGCGTAACTTAGAAAAACGTTTGCCGAGCTATTAAAAGAAAAGTCTTCATAAATAGGAAAGGCTTGTCTAGTCAAATAAAATAGATATATTCCACTCAAAGTAGCAGCGCAGCGTCATCAATTCCTGTTTCGCATACACTTATTTGCTACAAAAGGATATCAGGGAATAAAATTATTAATCCAGCTAGGCAAAGTAATATAATAACATTTTATTGTGGCTCAACTTCGGAGAAAATCATTCCATTTCCTTCTTTAGCACGTTTATTGGCTAAGACGTTCTTAATTCCATTCTCTTGAAATTCATTTATTCTTACTAGAAATTTTCTCCGACGAACAAATTACATTTATAGTGAAAATCGCTTTTATGTCTGCTTCGGACTTTCTCTAATTTCAATCCTGTTACAAAACTGACTGAATTACCATATTCATGCTTTTATCTTTACTACATTACATGTCATTGCATTGTTTGCATTTATAAAATAGTTCTGTTTTTCAATTTGTTACATAGTTTGTACTTTTGGTACTTGCACTTTAGAAGTTACACTCTAAAAGTTTTTGTTTGTTTTTAGGAAATTTCGAATTAATAATACATCCACTTATATCCTGTACTTGTTTGTACTTGGAAAGTAGTTACAATTTGCATTAACACCACGGAATAAGATATATAGCATAGTATTGGTAACACTTAGAAAATCAGCTAACAAGCTGCATTATTAAGTGCTATAATGGAGTGAACCTTTATACAAAAGTTATTTTCAAAACATGCTACTACAAAACTGTTGAATAAACTATAATAATAATAATAGTTAAGAAGCAGATTTTGTTTGCTCACTACTACCGTAAGCTTTTAAATTTCGGCTAAAATAATTTTATTTTCACTGCAATTTCATGTTCATTTGAACAAGCGCGTTTTCATGAGAATTTTCATAGGAATCAAGCGGGTTTTTTTATCTGCTAGAATGAAATATGTTATTCAAGTATAATATTTTATTCTAGTACAACAATACAATGGACATAGGTAGTCGATTCTTGCATATAGTCAAATTGAATAACTGAATCTTTCATAATAAAATTAATGAGTTTCTATAATGAATAGTTGAATTCAAAAGTACAAAGCTCGACAATAGTAAGTGTTTCACAAAAATAGCACGAGAAATGAGAAACCATTTATGGTATTTTATGCGTAGTTGAAATAATGTACTCAACAGCCATCTGTATCGTATTATCTATTTTGAAAAGTATGTTGACTTTATTATGGGTCATTGGTTTGAAGAGTACATTATTCGCAACTAAACAGATTTAGTTTCGAGTTAATTGGAATGTGACGCAAGAGCATGTTTCTGTTTTGCGTCTCTACAGATCACTCGTCTATAAAAAGAATTCGAGATGCATGATGTTGAGTTGAAAGAAAGCAGAACATGAGTTTTGCTTTAGCAGCATGAAAATCTACATTGGTAGTAAAGTTAAAAGTGACTACTCCGTAGTCCTTGCCTAGAAAACAAAGTTAGGGAGAAAGTTAACAAGGAATTGTATTTATACACGGAAGCCAATTTAGAGCGACAACAGAACCCGTAAAAAAGCTTAAATAGTTAGTTAAAAATAGAACTGCGGAGTGAAATATACGTTTTGCGACATTTATTTCTGTCGTTTGAGTATGTACATATTTAATGGCCAGTAGGGTTTCTCTCTCTGATGGTGTATATGTATGTGCAGTTAGATATAACGGATGTAGAAGTGCAACGATAGCATTTAAAAGAGAAAGGTAACGGAGCGATAGGTTAAAACGGTAGCGTGTGTACAGCATGGGGATTGGTTTCTTCCTAAATAAATCAGTTAAGGTAGCTGGGAAGTAACGTGAGTAATTCCGAGTTTTCTCTTAGCATGGTATCGCTCTTCGGATCTTTAGTATCTTGGCCAGTGTCTCCACTTGCTTTTTATCACGTCACTCAGCGACCGGAAAAGACGGCGGATGGGAGGAACAAAGCGAAAAGGAAAGAAGTGGAAAAGTGAATTGAAAATACATAAAACGTTGACACTGGCAGCGAGCAGAGAGAGAAAGCAGATTCATAGCTGACAAACTTGAGGAGGACAAAGAGGAAAGAGAAAATAAAGCTTTCACATTCTATCGTTGAGTGAATTCTGGGGAATTTCATTGGCGAAAGCTCTTGGAGTAGTTACTAGGAAAACCAGTTACATAAATATATATCATAGATCCTTTCTGTGGCCTGATCAAAATCCTGTTTTACCCATGAACTCTTTGCTCTGCACATGGAACACGTCCCTAGGCTCCGTCCAACACTAAGAAAAACAGTGACACAATTCATGAACTATTATTTCTCTCTGTTAAGGTAGCGTAAATAGGTAACTCCTTTGGAGATCCTACTTAAAACTAGGTACTCGATCTTTAGTGTTAGTTGGGAATGTGAGGAAAGAGAAAGGAGTTATGTGCAGTAAAAGTTTAGAATATTATGTGACCCTTGCCTTGGACTTCTGTCCATTCTATGGCATCGCTTGTCGGAAAAGCACTTAGCACAAACAACTCTAATCTCTCACTAAGAAATAAATGCAGAATGAAATCTGATCTAGTTGGCGTGGCTGGGTTTGGATGTGTGCACACTACACTCACTTACTTAACTAGTGCATTATGCCGTGTTGTTATCTGCGCCGCAGATTTATTCCAAGCCACAAAATGTTCTTCTCTACTTGCTCCACTTTTTCTCAGTATTTGTACTTATACTGCTCACACCGCTCCCTTTCGCCGTTACTTTCCTATTGCTACCTCCACTAGTCCAGTCACTGTTCTACTACAAAAAACGTTGTTGTTTATTTCTTAACAAAGGCTAAGGTTTCCCATCTTGTTTTACTATTTGTTAAGGATATATTCTGTGTTTGTAAGACGAACGAGATACCATTCACTATTAGAAATAGTTACTAGACGATGGATTGAATATGGGATTAGGATGTAGGATGTTTTGTTCTCGTTGCACATGTATAGATGCAAATTTTGACTCACGAACACCATAGTACACCACCTGTGCATATAATATGAGTAGTCTTGCTATAAATACACTATAGTGGGCTCTATGTTATGTGCAGCTTAGATTTCAGATAACCATGCAGTTTGTTTGTACAGCCTTGTATTTCTTGCTA
Source organism: Tomocerus minor (assembly GCA_009936455.2). Lineage (NCBI taxonomy): Eukaryota > Metazoa > Arthropoda > Collembola > Entomobryomorpha > Tomoceridae > Tomocerus > Tomocerus minor. Next base: position 27,278 of record JAAAYG020014192.1, read on the forward strand.
AAGTTTCCAGACGAGAGTCAAGTGCATTTCTTTCTTTTCCAATGTCACATTTAGTTTACATGAACGTTCACCGTGACCTGCTCTCTGCTGTTCTCTTCTTTCAATACTGTACTGAGTGTATCACAATTCATCAAACCCATTGGGATACTCGTTTACACAACCAATTAGCCTAAAGGCTAACTGGGTTATATCCGAATTCTCAACTCAGCCCATTTGTAATTAAAACATAACCATATATTCCAAGGCCAGCTTTGTCCAGTCTAAACTTAAAGGTCATCGTTGAAACCATTTACATATAAAACATACAGTTCTATGACATTTTTATATGTAAAAATAAAAATTAATAGAAAATAGCATTGATATTAATGTTTCCTTTGATTCTGCAATTTTTTATTACAAACTCCAATCCCCACATTTTATCTGATCAATCTTACTCTGGTAATTATAATATTTTGCCTCCTTAATATTTTGTGGCAGTTATCATCCTCTATGAAGCTAAAGAAATGGGATTTGCAATTTCTCCAGTTAATTATTTATGATGAATACGATCTTGTAAGGTTGAAGGTCACATTTCCCAATAAAAGAGGATGTGACTGCTGTGTCGCAAAAAGCTATAGACATCTCGCGTCCTCTCTATTTCTTGTTTTGGGGTTTCAGGAGCACCTGTATGAATTGGAAGATTAAAGCAGGAAAAGGAAGTAGCTACTGGGACATTTAATGATTTCGGTTTAGATCTGGATGGATGTTGAGATGAGGCTGTGTATGGGACGGGAGGAAATATCATAATGTAGTACTAGTGGTACATTTACTTAATATGATGGATTATTTTGTAAATAATATGTTGTTTGACTGAGTGAACTCCTTGACGAAAATCCCTGTGTAGCAGTGGAGTATAGAAGAGGAACATTTCGTAATAGATAGACATTATGTATTTATGCAAATCTGTTCAGATGAAGTTATAAGGGAGAGCGAGAGTGGCTGCGAGAGTCGTTTCACGTTTCACAGTCTTGCCTCCCTTTAATCTCATCACGTCTTTTTTGTGAGTCACTGTGCTTCTTTCTACTTACTTAGTCCTTTCAAAGCCAGTTTACTTTCTCTGGAGAGCACACAGTTGAGTGAGCATGAGTCTCCGTCCCAAACTTCATTCATCTATAGGAGAATCATAACTTGTGTGTGGGCGTAGTAAGTAGATGCGGCTCCTTGTGTGTGGCATCCAAACACTTAACTCAAGTAAATTCCTCTTCCCGGTTTCTAATGAGATCTGAAAATGATTTCTATGACAGTTTTCTCACTTTTGTTACTTACGAGTACGAGATGTAACCTGTAACCTTTTCGACATTGACACGGCTATTATTTTACTCAAAGGCTTCACATTAGCTAAATTACATATTTCACTTTCTTTACTTACCTCGGTATCCCAAAGCTTAGTGATTCGAATTTCCGTTTCTTTTTAAAGAGCACTGTATAGAGTTTGGTATGCATTACATTATATATGGATTACTTTGTAATAGGGATAGGCAAGTATTTGCTCAAGGAATTGACATTTCAAATATTGTAGGCGTTTATAAATCCTTTTAGCTTAAGGAAGGATATATATTAACCATGTATAGAATATTAACCGCACTTATATATATATATGGTGCTGTTGTTTTATGTATAATAGACAGAAAATTCGAAGAAAGCGCTTAGACATGACTATTGCTTGGAAATGTACATAAAGCCCATCTCTTTTTGAATTCAATTATTTTCTATTTGCCGTACGCATTTCCTTTCAAGGTGAGTAGCTGTGCTGTGTAGCGAAGCATAAAGGCTCAAAGACGGAAATAAGATGCTTAATGTTTCCTCTATTTACTAATTGTACTGAAATTGTATTAAAATCTTACGTCCTGTGTCTTAGGCGTGTAGTCACGCCTGAATTTTATGTGTTCTTATATTAATTACAACTACATGGACGCAGATAGGATTGCAATGGTAGAAATTTCTCTTGCCCGCCTACACAAAAGTTTGCAATATTAATAATGCATCTGACATTCTCTACTTTAATCCTGTCGATGATTGTTAAACCTCAATATAGCCGATGTATTAACACACCCACCTAACAAAATACAGTCAGTATATAGAAGCGACGTTTTGTGGTAATCCATTTACATATAAAGTCAAAATCATTACTATGCACCTGTTACTTCTCATTCATCTCCATGTGATCCTTAATCCTTTTTGATCCTTCTTACATATTGTGTTAGTACCTAATGGTTTGCTTCATATTCAGGAATTTTCTATTGACAGTTTCCTTCCTTGTTCTAAGTACACATTTATTATAACATTATAGAGTTTATAGAAACTTATATCGAATGATGGTCTCTAGGTTTAATGTTTGTGGTGACATTTCGTAAGCAATACTTATCATGAGGACTACGAACAAAGAACGTGATTTTGTTCAGTACTAAAATTAATATTGACATAAGCTCGCAATTTGCTAACTGAGTAAATAGCGACGACTTCCCGGGGTTGTTCAAATAATCCAACACTATACATTTGTGTCAGTAGGGTAGGTAGTAAAAATTCATATCATTTAATTCTGTTGTATAAGGATGGAGAATGTTTTTGCCTAATTAAATTACGTTTTCCTTTCAATGTCTCTTAACCATCGATGCATTTCGTTGACATCTTATTTGTACAAGTATGAATAGAATGTGGACGTTGAAATATGCATCTATCTCTATAGTGCTCTTGAGAGAGTAAATGGAGGAATATTGCGTTAGGACGCATTTGGCAGTTGATGCTGTATAGCTAGAGTGAAAAACATTCAGCCAAGCAATAGATGAAAGAAAATTGAACATCCCTTTCCGTCTTTTTGAAGATGGGACTAGAAATTGGCATCCATGATAGTCAAGAATCTAAGGAAATAATTGAATTTTATCTTGAAATGCCATCTCTCCTTTTGGTTAGATCTTTTGTATTTAGTCGTCGCTCGGTCCTCAACTCAGCTGATGGGCTCAGACTGAAAATGCTCCATGATTTCGAGAAAGCGGAGAGCGCTTGTATAAAGAGCAATACAAATAGAACCAAAGAGCGCTACTCGTACCCTTTAGCATTTCCCTGCACTCTTACAAACCAAGGCCGCCGTTTGCTTTCCTTGCAAAATCCAATCACGTACTCACCCAAATATTGTATGGTGAATACGTAAGATTCTATAGCTCATAGCTCTTCTCACTGACTTCTTGTAAATTATAGGCGCTAAGGTACTCTCCGTCGGGACACTGCCACCAAGAACCCCAAATAAGGCTCTGAAAATATGTTGAAAACGAAGGCTATGCCTATTGAGTCGTTGCCAGCTGAATAGTAAACCAAGTGATGATAAGGAAATCACTTAATGTTCAAATTTAATTATTATTCTACATAGTTGAAGGATTCACTGCATTTCTTTAATATAATGATATGTATCCCTTTCTTAAGCAGAATGCACATCCTCCTGGACTATTCTTCAACTAGAGGCATACTCCTACAACATAGTCATCTTCATCTCCCATTCTTTTCCCGGAAATACGAAACTCATTTGCTAATTATGAATGTCGGCTCATTTGCCAGCATTCCGTTTATACAGCAAAGATCAAAAGAAACGTTTTATGACATTTGCCCTTTCAGTAGTCAAGTTTGTTTAATTTGTTGATGTAGTCATGCAGAGTGTTCTTTCTGTACTTGCAACTATTCATACTTATTAGAAACAATAACTTGTTCAAAGGCAATCAAATGCCAAAGGTTATTTCCAACATCCATTACTTACTTTGTGTGTCAACCAAAGTTGTCAGACACAAAACCATCAAAATATCGCGCAAAGCTTCTCCTCCTCAAACGCAGACAGACGCAGACTAGCGTAGAACACCAAATACATTCAATCTAAATCAAAATTCTTCTAATCAATAATATTCAATACAGTCTTGCATCTCAACAGTGTTACGTATGTACAAAAGACATCAGCTCTGAAATTGCGTTGGTCGTATAATTTTTTGCTTTCGGAAAAGTAATGAAAGAAATGTAATCCTTTTTACATGGACTTAGGTAATAAGCTCGAGACATGCTCAACGCTCTTCATTTTTCATTTCATTTGTGGTAAACAATTTTCACATTTTTAATCCGAAAGGAAATTCCAAGCCAATGACTTCTGTAATTCTGTGGAATGAAGTTGAGCCTTCCACACTTCTTCTTCCGACTATTATGGCTATGCCCTCATCCTTGTAATCTCCATTTAATAGCATTATCATTTTTCTTTCTAAATAGCTTAGATGAGTTCAACGCACGAAAAGTATCATTAGAGGTGGAGCAATAGACCCGTTTTCCTAAGAAGACACTGCGGATATTTTTCGGGGAAATCTTTACGATTATGGATAAGTATGGTAGGTAGAGAGTAGCGAGTCGTGGCAGGCCACAGGTGCATGGGAACTTTAATGCAGAACATCAATGCACTGCAATTGGAGGAGCCTTGCAAGACAAATATTTTTCTGCATTAAATTATATGAGAGTACCCGTACCTGGGGAATATAATGCATGTATAGAACAAACGGCACTGGCTCTTAAAATATTCATGAATACAAAATTGGAAGATAGGCAATTGCGACGTATTAAGTGCATTATATTTCTATGACGTGTAGTGTGGGGCTCACATTTTTAGCCTATTTTCTTCTACGAATAGCATTTCATGCAGGAAATGTTTTCGTAGGAGCTTATAGATTGAAACTGTTAGGAAATAATATGTTGACATGTCAAACTTCATGAATAAAAACAATGAGAACTTAACATTTGGAGAAACAGTGTATTATTTTTCCTCAGAGAATCACAACGATTGGTATGTACTTAATCTAGTTTGGATAATAAATGAGTATAGCTCTATCTAAATAGATTATTTGTCATTGTGGTATGTGTAATAATGTGGTAAAAGAGTAGGTAAAGTAGCGTAGTATATTATGGTTAGGATTAGGTAGCAGGCGGTTATAACGATAACGACAATTTCTCAATCTTCTCAATGGTTTCCTTTGGCTTGTTTCTGCTGTGAGTGTTTTAACTATTTACTTTATTTATTGTTATTTGTGGTGGGGAAGAGTTGTGCTCACTGAGCGAGTGCATTGTTGGTTGTTCCTATGAGAAAGTGAGATATGACTATAAGAGATGTTTCATTATGATTTCTGTGCAGCTGGAGTATCCGAAGATAGCGACTACACATCGGACGTGAATTACCCAGTAGGCCAACACCCGAATTCCTCGGCATCCCAATTTCTTTCTGCCGCCCATCAACTCACCACACCGCAAAGATCTCTAGACTCCAGCCGAGAGAATTCCTACGAGAAAGAAGACGACTACAGAGGAAACAACGGGCACTCTTCCTATCACTCCCATCCGCATCATCCACCGCCCTACTCAACACATCGGAAACAACTTCCCAATATCCCCACTCAACACCACTCGCACCAGAAAGCACATGGCTACTCCCGAAACTCGCAGCAACAATACTGGGATGACCCAAGAGATTTGGAGACTGATCCGTTATACTACAATAGTAGACCGCATAAGAACTACAAATCCTATAGGTGAGCCAATTCTACACTCACTTCATTGCACCTCGCTTCACTTTCTACTCAGCTACTTAGTCCCTTTTACTTAAATTGCTATATAGCCCGCTTACACTAACCGCACACGTTGCAACTCTATCCACCTAAAACCCATCACATCCCCGACGACAGGCATCCGCCTTATATTGAGATATATCTATAGTCATACTGTGCAGTCGACCAAGAAATAGTTGCTCATTTCCTAAGGTAGCTATATATTCCTGTTGTCCCAATTTTATATTAGGGCTATTCAAGACATGTTTTCTAGAACAAGAAGACTGAGTACTGTACTGTTCAGAGAACAGTAACGCAGATACATCGTACATATATGCAGTATAATGCATTTCTAGATGCTATGCATTTTGAGTTGCTATTACCAATTGCCAAAAGTCCTTGTCTGGGACGTAAATATGTAGTAGGTCCTTATAAGGTCTCAGAAATGCATTGGGATATATACGGAATATATGTAAGCAAGAAAAAAAGTATTTATGTCAGGACCTTCCCTATTGCAACTTGCAGTTTGCACATTGCATTTGTAAACGAGAAGAATAAATGAGAAGTCATTCAGAAATTCAGAAATAAATTGGCGAGACACTTAAATGCAAGATTAGGTAGCTTTGTTTGCATATTGTAGCAGTGGATTAGGTTGATGTGTAGAAAAGCGATACTACAGTAGATTGGGCTTAAAATAATGTATGTGTACATAGGAAAATGATTTTAAGTATGTAACTATGAACGTAACTGTAGGATTCCATGATTTAGACGGACCCCTTATCGTTATCCCATAAAAATTCTTTGCTGTTTTAGTTGAGCGTAGCGTACTATGATTATATCATGCAGAATTGCCTCTGAGAGAGCGGCAGAGAGGATGAGTTGAGCCGGGGCAGCCAGGGTCTCTCCGAGCCGCCAGACAAGACGAAGCAATGAATAGAATTGATAGTTTAGACTTTAGTGGAAAAGGAGACGGAATTTTTGGGTAGGAAAAGAATAAGTAATAGTAAAGAGAAATAGGACAACGTTCATTCGTTGCAGGATAGGATCCCAGAGTCAGACTCAGATTAGAACGGGACATATTCCTCCGAAAGGGAAAAGTACTCGACTTATTTGCAGCAGCACTAAAGCCGAGATCAAGTTATGTCCTTGTCTCCTCCGGGAGAGAATAGATAAAGGCTTTTTTCTTTTGATTCCTCTTATGATGAAATATATACATAAGTGGAGTGGAGTAAAGAAAGAAGAACGAGTTGCACCGAGACAGCTATACAAGAGATTTGGCAGAGCCAACTGGTACATTAGCCAGTTTTCTCTATTGTATCATCATCGTTGTGGTGTGCCTAGCAGTCTAGCTCTATATCGCCCTCCCATATACATTTACTACTTAGATACCAGCTCCTATCTCTAGCAACTGATTTCTTTGTTCGCAGAACAGCTTGGGAACCCTCTCCTCTTTCTCCACATAGAAAAAATTCTCGTTTTCTGAAAAACAAATCCAAGTGAGAGTTAACTCTGTAAATGCATCCCGTGGTGCTTTCATCAATGGCTCTCCTCCTCATAAAATTCATATTTCATCATTACACAGTTTGAGGGAATCCCAGAAACATTTCCCTTCACAGCTAAACCTACCTGCGTTATTATCCTCTGAGTGGCCCATGTATTTTCCATCTAGCCTTATTATCCTCCTCGTTTGACATTACTTTTACAATGGAAAGTGCAACGGCACAGAAAAGTGAAAGTCGTTAGCAATGCAGTGCGTATCAGAAAAAATGACTATTTATTTAGAAGCAAAAGCTCTTTATGTGAAAATACTGTCCGAATGCACTGAAGAACTGTTCTAATTTAACCAATTTTATTTTGGGAGCAGGTTGTAACTATTCCTAAACCTACGGGTAAACATTTATCTTCGGCAATTTTTTATAGTTAACTACATAGTTTTTCAACATTAACATGAAGCTTTCCTAAGGATAGTAGACTCCCCTATTATTAAAGGATCTGCAAATAGCGAATTCTGAAATGCATTAATAAATCGGCGCCAGATGACGTCATCCTGACTATTTAAATGCCTTTTAAATTGCACACCCAATACGCCAAGATTTCAAAATGTCATTTTTCATAATTTCCCATAGCAGTCTGGTCTCGACAGATTGCTTGTTTTTCTTGCATAAGATTTCTTGCAGATAGTAAAATTCCTAGAACTGTTTTCATGTTGACGAGTACAAAATGGCGAAACGACATTTTCTTTTGTTGGCTCTGTCGAACCCATTTTCGGAAAATCTAATTACATAGATGTTATTTTAAATGCATTACAACTATGTTTGATGGCTACTAAAACGTAGTTGCTTTCACTTAAACTTTCATCAAAACTCTGAAAATTGTCATAATGTAATAATGAGTCATTTTGTGGATACATTTCGCGAATCCCGTTAACGATTTGCAGCTCTCCCCTCTACAAATGCAATAGATTCACATTTAATCCCCTAATTTCTATTTATTAATGCGCATTCAAAAGAATTGTTATCTCAAACCTTTTCAAAAGAATCTGTAACATTGCGACGAGTAAGGACAGGAATCTAAAAACTTTATCTACCATCTCATTTCTTCTCGAAACCCTAAAATTAAGCACAAGAAAAATATTGCTTCCTGTTTTGCTGTGTTAACCACTAGTTGAGAAAATGTGTTTGTCCCTTCTTCGTCGGTGATGTAGTTTGAGCCATAAATACCTTCTTAACACTCACTAAGTGTTTTTCTTCCTTTAATCGCTAAACCTAATGCTCTGTATTATTTATTCTTGGGCTTATTTCATTAAATTCTATGTACTTAATATCTTAGTCCCTACGACGTAATCAGTAAATGAGCTTTCTTTTGGAATGTCTTCTTTCAACGTGCACTTTAAAACTAAGAGATTTTTCCCGCTGCTGCTTAATAGAAATTATGTGAATGCTTGTAGCGAACATCGTCATTGTCTTATTTCTTGTCACTGACCCTTTTAGCAAAATGTTCATCCTGTGACAGTTATTGTACACTGAATTGGATGGTGAGAATAGAGGAATGAGAATGTATGTGTTTATGTTAGGTGCATTAATTATTCGTGCGAAGAAGAGGAAAAGGGAAGGATGTAATTCTATTTGTCTCTTTGTTAAGTGCATATAAATTATTAGTGCTGAAGATTCTGGAGTGGAAGTGTGGGTTTATGTTGTTTTAATTTAACTGTTGGCATGTTTATTAAGAGTTCAATGTTCAAGTAGTCTTTCTCCTTGCTTCGTTGACCCACCACATGTACATATGATAAAAGTAACAAGTAGACCATATGATTATGTACATTAGAGACATAGAGAGTGAGTCTAAATATTTAGCGAACAAGATTGCTATACAAATAAAAGGTTTGGTACACCGAAACGTTCGTTAGTGTATGTACTATAGTACAGCGCTAATAAAATACATATGTTGGTGTTTGCATTCAGATCACAACTCACACAACATATCCATTGTTGACTACCGGCAAACTAACGCTAAGAGGGATATGGTGGTTGAAGTTAGGAGACTGAGCTATGCAATGTAATAATATGAACTTTGGTATTAATGCCGAAACGCCTACTTATGTCCGTGTCTAGTGTAGAAGATTTCGTCTCAGAATGCCAAAGTTGAAATACTTGGTGTGTGTGTGTGTCTAGTATATACATATATCATACTTAGCAATAGATATACATTTATTTATATAGCATAGTATAGCCAGTATATAATTTTAAGACTATAAAACAGATAATATGATGTATCCTGTTATAAAAGAGAGGAAACTGTCGACGAGAGGAACTTTCAGCAAGTTTTTACTTAGTTGGACGATGAAAAGATATCTACCTTATTTAACCAGTAGGGATAGGAAGTGTAACTATGACTAGTGTCTATAGAAGTTGACTGTGTGAATAATTCATAAGTGGAGAGTAGTGATATTAGTTAGCATGTAGTAGTGTCTGTCAGGACAGGAATGACTATGAACACTGACATTTGAATAAGTCTCTTTTACTGAGAAAATGCCTGAGTTCTCTTCTAATTAGAACTTTGGACTCGTTAGGAGAGAGGAATCTTTATGTCAAATTGGATGCATACACTATTTAAAGTTTAATGTTCGTGAAGATTTTCTTTTATCAAAGTTTCTATTAGAATCTCTCCTCAACTCGAATAGCTTATGACCTAATTTGTACAAATTTTTAGTGTTAAAGCTATTCCTTGCGACAATTTCGTTGAAAGTTGCAACATCTGCATTAGCTAATGTCATGAGAAGATTAAGTGTCCGAGGTTTATTAACGAAGCAAGCATAGAGCTTCGTTTACATAGACTCAAATACTTTGCCGGTCCAGTTTTCTTCAAAGATTTCTGCTGTTTATCTACGGATAGTCAACATAAAGGCCTTTTAAGCTGAAGGTTAAGGCTTAAAACAATGTATTTATTTGCAAACGAGTTGACTAAAAGGGTTGTGTGTGCACGTTGAGTCCCCCCATTAAAAGTTATTGCGTAAACTCCATTAAACTAATAGTTGGGATAAAGAGAAAGCTAACTTTCACCCAAGCTACCGTGCGATACACAATAAAAAAGGTAATTCTATGGAGTGTGTGAGTGTCACCGACTGAGTTTATCCTCTAATTTTACTTTCTATCTCTAGGTACGGTTACGGACAAGAAGATTCCTACGTCAGGCAATACAGTGATGATTACGAGGACGCTCAAGATTACTCCCAACCCCCGCACAACTACGCCAAACGCCTAAGTAACATCCATCCTTAAAATACTCGATATAAAATAATACTATCTATAACAATCTGGACGTTCTCTTCGCTCTTTAGTGGCTCACTCACTCCCAAAACTTTTCTCATTTCACGTTCAATAAGGGAAAGAACCGTTTAATTACTGCCTAACTTATTTGTAAACTTTTGATGAGTTCGTACTTATGCAACTTCCTCCTATTTTCCCAACTAATAATTACCGTCTTAAAACAAATAACTATTTTTCTAACAAAAGGAACCCTCTAAAGCTCAGAATAGAAATCCACTCTCAAATACCCGAGTTCCCAATCTAATAAAAAAAACCTATTTAATAAAGACTGACATGTATTTGTGGCTGTAATTGGAAGAGTCTCATGAGCCATTAATTATGCAAGAGCCAAAAGAATGTGACATCATATAAACAATAACTGACTTCCCCCTGGGATCTTCTCTCTAAGTCGTTCTTCTTCTCTCTATAGAAAATAGTCGGCGTGGCACACCTAATCTTGAAAGACAAGATACGCTCTATGATGATGGCACTGGAGATTATCATCAGACAGATGTACAAGACAGCAATAGTCACCCTCCTAGTAGACGCTACTCGAATGATCGATATTCTTCCTATCAACGTAATCACTATAATGCTCATAAAGACTCGGTCTATGATGATTACTCTCAACAATACAGGTACACTACAAAAATATGCAATACAGTGAACAGCTACCCAAAATATATTTTTTATTCTTATCTTCCAATTATGTTTATTTTGAGAGACCATTGGCAAAGTTTGAAATTGGTAATTAACTCAGAGAGAGGCCACTTTAAATATCTGCGGGAAAATAGATATAATTTTTTGTAGATAATAAGATAGGTTGATTTCCATTTGCTTCTTCATGCAGAAAAACGCATTGAAAAGTTTACACTTAATCACAGATTTTCCAATTGGAATTATCTGCGTGATCTCGACATTAATGAAACGGTTGGTAATTAATTCAGAGACTAGTATTTTTTAGCTTGGGGATGTTAGGAAAAAGAAAGTCCTAAATTAAATTCGGTGAGCGATACACAAGCATAATTTCTCCAACTTTCTGTTGTACAACTGCTATTAAATATCCAAGCAGACAAACAGAACTTAATAGCTGTCCGTTTGATTTCGAAAGCTTAGATTAATTATAACTTTATGAATGTGAACAGAAGGTGTAGGAAGTTATTGCGTCCATTTTTCGTTATATCTGTAATACTTTTTTCATGAAACACAGTTTGTGTTCAACAGGTTATTTTTGAATGGGAAGAGCTCCTTACAGTAGGTCGACTCCTACACTACGACACTCGGTGTAAAGTAATTCTTCTAGATCTTAAGCCTACTTTTAAAACGCACAATAATGGTGGATACGAAAAGTCTGTAAAAGGAAACTGAATACGAGAATAAAATATTATTCCAGCTTGCACTACTTGCACTACCAAGAATTCTCGATATAACTTTTTCGATCGAGTAGACATGCTGTGCTCTATACAATTTAAGGGGATCGTCGCTTACAATATTTTTCTATATTGGTACATGCCGTATTTACATGCCGTGGCTGTTTTACCTGTTACAACAGAATCATTATGTTGCATAAAGACCAAAATGCAAAAATAAACGACACAGCTAAATGTTGCTCTGCAATAATACTGGCTGTATAACTGACAATCTAAAATGGGGTAATAATAGATTGAGGAGACTTAGTACTACTGAAGTTATTGAACTGAGTGACTGATGTTGATGAATGTAAACCGTCAAAAGAATAGCGTTGGAAAGAAAGCAAAAAATACATTTGAAATTTTTATTGCCTAGTGGGGTAAAGAATTGGAAGCATGACAAACAGCTATTAATGTTATTGTCATCTACCATCTAATGCAAACTCCGTTATGCCTTGTAGTTGATATTTGACAATGATTAACTGCATCGGCTCACAAGGAAAAGAAAAAAATCCTTAATTGCCCAAATAACTTTCCGTTAATGGCTGTTGGGTCAAATATTCGCAACTAAAAATGCATTTCTTTTCCGTACAATTAATCACATCACATAAATATTGGGTGGTGAACTATGGACACTGAAAGTGGCAACTAAGAAAATACAAGTAAAATTCTTGGCTAATTTGATCACACCTATTTCTAGCACTAAAAGGGCTAAAGTTACTAGAGAATTTCTTTTAGATTTGCTAATTATAAAACTTGTTACGTGTATACAGCTTCGTCACCATAAAAATGCATATTAATTCTTTGCTGTAACCGAATCTATTGTGATATTATGGAATGCCCAATTGAGAAAGTCGTTATTCATTCAAGTTTATTATTGTTGTATCCCCTACATGATAGCGTGACAAACAGTGAAACAGTCACCAATAATTCATAATAATATTGACAGCCCGTTACTTCACTTGCTCTTTTGGTAACAACCGTCCTTCAGTAGACAATACTATATTTTGGATCTACGCTGTACAATACATTGAGCTTATCTTATATTGCTAAAGGATTTTATTGCATCATGTTACTATTTGGAAACTTCGTTAAATTCTAAATCTCAATTGATTTTATTTCAAAATGATTGAAAATGAATGCAGGTAAACAAATCCAGACAAAAGTACAATTTATATATCGTGTTCACTGGCAAGGGCGAACTATATTTCAACTTATGCCATGATGCTACCCGACCCAAGAGAAGCAAATTATTAAAAGTAAACATTATGAACTATTTTTTTCCGGCACAGCCTTTCTATATAATTCTTTCTGTAATAATTCACCCTTGAATTATTTCGCGGAAATTAAATGGTGGGAATGAACTGATACGGGTAGCATGGGGGTATGGGAGGTGCAATTTTTCATAATATAGAATAAACGACTCAACATCAAGTAGATTACACACACAAATTATTTTCAGTAGAGTTAGACAGAGAATGACGACTATGTGTATGGTAATCTCAAATATGGGAATGAAACTTACGAAATTAAACGAGGTATTTACATTACAAAGGTGAGCATAAAACTGAGACTTATTAGAGTCAAAACGAGCTAAATAAATAGCAAGGTACAGCAATCTAAATGAAATCATCTATAGTAATTTGTACCCGTCAGAAAGTTTCAATCTGGAATGTAGCAAGAAATAAGTAAAATTGAATTTAAATAGTAAATTACGCAACAAAGCTTTATTTTTCAACTCATTCATTATGCATGTAAATAATATTTATGCTGGAAATTAAGTATCTTACTAACAGTTGCTTTAATAGCCTTAGGTAACTCTAAATACATAATTGTAAATACATTTCGTGAATTTAGTGCAGTCGATAACTACTATTGTACATTTCTTAGTTTTATCATCTAACCTCGTGCAAACTATACTTCCTTTCTCAGTTAATCTAAACTAATAATATTCATTCCAATCTTATTTCCTTTTGTGGTTTGACAGTCAACGTAACTTTCGTGCGGGTTATGTTCTATTAAAAGTATTTATATGAGAAAAACTGCCAGAATGGAATTTTAATGATCACGTGCTAAGCAATTGGCAATGTCGTAAACTTGTAGCTTGCTAAGAAACTTATTAGTTTTATGAGAATCGAAATCGTACCATAATTTATGCAGCGCTAATTGACAGATAGGTTTACAACTTCATGTGCTATAGCAATAATGATGTGAAAGATGAAGATGAAGAAGTTTCGAAAATGACTAGTGTTTAGTGTTTTCTTATTATCAGCTGCTTTGAAACTTTGTCTTGTGAAAGTTTTCATTAAATACGTCTACACTTTACACACACATTTGATCTGTGTATGGTGCTTGGGAATAATTAGAGCTGGAAAATGCAAGAAACATATTTTTCTTAAAACTCTGGGTAACTTAAGATAAATGAGTGAAGAAGGCTAGTCAGCTGGCTTCAGGCCTGTCACTTGCACAAGGCCGATAAAAGTTGGCCATTAATTTTAGGATTAAAATCTTGTTATAAATGTGGAAAGTTCTATATGGTTAGGTGTATACTGAATATTATTATGTCTGCCAGTAGTTATAAGTACATAAGTATATAGAGAAATGAAATAAATTATTAGTTTTGTATGTAACACTTGAGATTTGAAGTCAAGAAAGGCAAGCTTTCAATTATAATTTAGGTTATATATTATGTTAGTGAAACATGCAGTGTAAAACGATGCTTACATTGTTCTGCATGTACTGTACGATGTAGAAGTAATAAAATTAGGTGAAAGTGCATAAATTTCTAACGTTTCTTTCTCAAAACTTTTTGTACTGAGTATTTATTAAGTTACTGTACTATATGGCTTCAATTTCTGTTCACTGTATTGCCAAAAATGGTTTCTTGAATATATCATATGACATACTTTATTAAATACTGAGCAATTTACATGAAACAAACGTCTGTAATTGTTATTTTTCCTGTTTTGCAGTGATTACGGTCCAGATGGGACGGCTTATGATGACGGAAGCTCCACGTTGCAATCAGAAGTTGTGGTTGGAGGTGATAAATATGCCAATGATAACAGGTAGTAATTTAAACGCAGAAAAAGCAAGTAAACAAATTCTGTTTCATAATCTCTACAGCCAATCTGCACGAAACGTCAGAGCCACTCAACGTCTAAAATTCACAACCATCATCGTCCTTACAAAGAAAAAAGAATCTTCCAGATTTAAAACGAAACTTCTAATTCAACAAAACTAACACATGTCAAGTCGTATAAAATCTAAAGCCTACTGTGATAAATATAGTTAAATTATACTGATGTCATTAATGGAAATTAATTAGGGGATGCTAATGTAGGTCATATGTTTTCGTTGACATTTTAAACGGGAGTGTTTCCCAGTTGACTTTTCCATTTCGAGAGATAACAATGTGAGTAACGAATGATTCCCTCTCGGACATGTTCAGATAGGAAATAAGAAAGCTTTTATTTTGGTTCTGCTTTGCATACCTGTAAACGAGAAATGTAGTTTGAGAAGTGGGTGAGAATAAGATGAATGAGCACCCTGGGACATATATACATTTTTCTCGTTTGCTTTCGTGTTTTCTTTTTTAGTGTCGGTAACTTTTATAATATCCATTGTGTAGTAGAAGATATAGAACTTTCCCTTGCACAATCGCAGAATTAAATTCTGAGGGAAATCAGTCGGGGGTTAAGAAGTTGCCTTTCTTTTTAATCTAGAGTTTTTACGACAGTTCTGTTAACATTCGTTTTGGTCGGTGTGGTAGTAGAAGAGTGCCTGCATTACATTTACATAGCATGTGTGATGTGATGTTTAACCGAGGCAATAACCTAATGTGGGCATGTTTAATTTTTCATGGTAAACGTCTGTCAATTCTTATCATGCACGAATTAGTTTGCAGTTAACATATAACCCACTGTTATTTATGATTCAATAATTTTAATCCAGGCGTTATGACGTCAGCAAAACTTGTACCTCCTTTCTTTTCTTGCGAGGGAATGACTTTGAGAAGGTGGAGTTGAAACACTAGCCTATTATTTTCAATTTATTTCCTCACATTTTAAAATGATTAGGCACCGAGAAATGTCGCAAGAGCATGAAATACACCACCAGGCTCTCAGTCTGTGTTTTAAGTAGAATTATTTAAACTAAACATTAATGCTAGACTGTAAGTGCAGCTATAATCATCCTCTGTGTGGGTTTCCAGACTTGTTTCATGTGGATTATTAGGTCTAACTTCCCCTTTTGACTATACTTTGAGTTTTCAGTTGCATTATGCTGGCAAAGTGCATGCAAACACTTACTGGGTGACTGTATGCACATATTTACTTAATCATAGCTTTGAATTTGCGTTAGAGTTTTATGGTACTTACACAGTGCCCATGTAACAGTAAAATCATTCAAAAAACTAATTTATAAAACATGAATTCTATTGCCCATTACGTCCCATGCATAATAATTTCAAGCTTAGCGAGTGTTTTAGGGGTAGGTAAGCAGCCAGAGTTTTATGATTAATATCATGTAAAACAAACCTCACTTCGTTAGTTATAATTGTAAGTGTGACTTTATTGTAACTATATTTACGCTTTACATCAAGCAACCACAAGTACTTAGTCTATTTAGTTGCGTAACAAAATATATAAAATCTTTGTTCCTCTAAATCACAGCCTTTCTATGAGTTTTAATTTACAGACTGTAATTACCTATCAAACTCTGTTCCATTTCGTTGATTGCATGCAAAGTGTCGGAGTGACGACAGAGAAGAGTGCGGCAAATGTCATAGTTTTATTCTAGATTGCTAGATTCCCTGTAATGAGAAATTCGTTAGGTTATTCAGAGTGTATTTGTACGTGCCAATATGCAAATAAAATGGAAATCAGACAAATAAATAAATCCAAAACCTTCTAGCAAAGATATTTGCATTTGAGCCGAGAGCATAGGGGAATATAAATAGAAACAAAGCGCTATGGAGGAACAGTCCAAGGTTCCCTCGAAATTAATTAGAGAACAACTCATTTAAACTCTGTATTACGACTGTTGTGTTTCAACGAATGTTATAGGTACTTAAAATTGCACAATTTATATGTTGCACTGCGCTTGTTCAAAATATTATTTTTGTTTTCTCGTATGCAGTATGCGTGTCAGAGCTCCTAATCATATTTCTAGTTACTCTGCCACGATTTTCAAGTGTGCTAGTCAAAAATTTGCGCAGCGAGCTCCGCTATTTAATTGTGCTTACACTCAGATTCCTCATCCCTATGAAATGCCTCTTTCAGTTCATTTTGGCCAATGTTACAGCCGTCATTTCCTGTTGAATTGAAAGGGTGTGAATATATTGCAATTTTCAATTGCCATGCAGGATTCTACGAAGGTGCTTTAATCTAGAATTAGAACTCAGAAAATGGTGGAATCTTTTCTATTGTCGTAAATGAGAATTGATCTGGAGTGAGCGGAAGTTTTAGATTTTATGCCTTGCATTTATTAGCAATTAAATAAAAACCTGGATCTGTCTGTGAGTGTAATATAGCTGGCTAGGCGTGAGTGAATGAGTTATTTGCGTTCTTGATTGTCTAGATACCTAGTGTATGTACAAGGTTGATTTAAGAATTTACCATCTTTCATTCTCCGAAAAGCGATTATGTACTCTTCTAGTATTGTGATTTTATCTCAGGGAATATTTGTAGTTTTATTCGTATTAATTTAAGTCCAATTTGAGATTACTACCATAAATCTGAAAATGTGAGGTATTTGGCTGTAGGTGACCTACACTTAAAACTGTTAAAAATAGGCAAATGGATTAAAGGTTTGGAACTGTAAGAAAGGACAGTGGAAAGTTTTGGAAGCATTGTGGCTGGTAAAAGAGATGAGAAACAGAATTTGTATTTGTTTTTCCTATTTTTACTTGATTTTGATGAATATATAATGGAAAATTGGAAGAATGTTTTAATTGAGGGGTTTTGTCTGATGCCTAGTTACTCAAGCCAAGGCTGGGGCAATGAAGGGGACTCAAGGGACCATTATACTTCGACTAAGTACAGTAAAGAGCTTCCCCAGCTTCCAGCACACAGTCATCGGCAGCCGCCGTCGCAATCGCAATCACCGTATGCCTCACAGTCAACCGTCAAAGAGCTCTCTGCGCCCTCGTCGGCCGTCCCCTCAATAATCGCCAGTCATCACGAAGATCCGATTTCATCTGCAATCGACACAGTCAACACGAGTAGTGGCTATGGGAATGTGAATGAAGACGGGAGCTTCTACGATGACGCGAATTACAATAATTTGGCCCCAGTAGTGTCTTCTTCCTCGGGAGTAGGAGGAGGAGGCCTCGCGGTAGTTCCCACTAGCGCCGCCGCCGTCGAAACGAACGAGCACTACGTGGATGCTTACGAAACGCAGGCGGGCTATGAAGACTGGCAAAACTACGGCTACTACGACGAGGCGGGAAATTACGTCCAATACGATCAAAGCGCGTACTACGACGCGAGCGGGAACCTGATCGGCGCGGAGGGGACTGGCGGGGCGGAGGTTGCGCAGGATACGCAAGGGCAATACGGGTATTATAGCCAGCCTGAAACCAGCTTAGGAGTTGAGGGCGGCGGCCACGTAGACAGTGGCCAACCAAGTGCACAACAGTCACAACAAACGTATCAACAATATGACAATATGGATTATTACAATAGTACTATTAGTTCGACTGCGGATCAAGAATATGCCTATGATGAAAATGAGCCCCAGAATTTTCAAGCTTACGACTACCAGTACGACAAGTCCGGTTATGACCAAACAAAAATTGAACCGAGCCAACTGCCCCCGAAGCAGCCAGATAGCAAAACACACACCCGCCTCTCATCCCAGTCCAGCGTCGAGTACAATTATGCATATCAAAGTGCCGAAAATCTGTCTTCGTACGACAACAGTTACCCTTCGGTGGAGCGGAGCAACTCGATTTCTCGCAGGGCGAGTTTTCGACGCCAGACCTCCACCCGAGATTACGGGATGACCGAAGGCGGGCCACAAGGTCATCCCAACGTTTTATCAAGTGCCACCGCCACTGCTCCGGCCTCCTCAGGCGCGACGACGGCGGCCCACTCAGCGGCGGCTGCCGCCACCAAACTGACTTCAGCTTTGCCCCAGCTACCTTCCCTGACTAAGGGCTCTGAGCTTTTCTCAAGTTCCATTTCGAAAATAGGATTATTCGTTTCTTCCGCTGCTGCTAAGACTGGAGAGTTAATTCATAAGGATTTAAGTAAAGAAAAAGACAAAGCGGGGCCACCCGCCGCCGCCGCCGCCCAGGCCCCTGCCCCTGCCCCTCCGCAAATCATCGTTCAGCCCCAGGATGTGTCCATGGACATGGGGCTCGGCTACTCCATGGAAGACCAGCAATACGAACAGTGGGACGGACGCTACGACGACGAAATCCCCGACACCCACCGCCACTACGACCCTCAAGACCCTGCCTACGAGCAATACGAGAAAAATGACGAGCAGGACAGCTACCGCAGTGGACCAGTACACATGGACTCACTCGAGTCCAACACTTCCGATCCGGCCAGAGACTCGGACGCCGACAAATTCGAAGCTCAATATTGGCAGAAGCAGCGGGAACGCATCGCCAAGCAATCCACGGTCCCTGACACGGACCCGCAGGAATATTTTAAGAATTATGACCCTTACGACAAAGAAAAACAGTCCAAGTTACTCGAGTTGATCGACTCTCCCTTGGCCAATGGAACTGCCATCCCCGTGCAAGAAGAAATCCTTCCCAGCTCCAGACGTCCCAGTCAGGAGGATTACAATAAACAGAACTCGCTGGAGAGAGAGCGCGAAGAATGGATGAGTGGCCTCGAGCGACACGGCAGTCAAACTCAAAATCGAGCACCGCACATAGTGAACAACAAAAAAGACATGATGAGCATGTCGATGAGTGTCGACAGAAGAGAGAGCTTGGACAGACATGCCGAGGAGGACGAAGATGAGTACATGTTGGAGGAAGAGGAGGAGGAGAGAATGCGGCAGTTGAGGAAGTCCTCCGACGAGTCCGTCGTCGAGTCCGTGCTGAGTGTACCCACGTCCCCGCCGCCCAACAAACTGCAGATCATCGCGGAGGATGGAACGATGATCGGACTGAAGGAAGAGCGGAAGCCGTCTCTTGAAGTGCCTATAGGGAAAGAGAAGTCCGGCAGTAAGAGCGTCTCCTTCGATGAGGAACCTCCCAAGGTGATGGCCCCTGAAAGACAAACCAAAGGAATGACCCCCCGCGAGAAATGGCTGTGGGCAATGAACCGAATCTGCTCTCAACTAGCGGTAAGACATCCTTTTTCAATTTCCCTTCTATTTATCGCTTTGGCTTCTTCCAATTTTTCAGTGATATGACGTCCACTCACTCCCCCGCAGTGTACGTGCATTTAATTAGAAATAATGACACAGTCCTTGCTCTAAGGAATTCATGATTTATCCCTTGATTAGGTGCATTTTACACAACTAACAATAAGTGCATTGTGTGTATTATAGCCAAAATAATTTTCTCAAATGAAAGCAATGAAACTAAATACTTTTATTGCATATTACTATAATAGCAAACACTATCCTCGCAAAATATATTGCGCTAATATAAATATATTGCTAGTTGTAAATTAATGCGTGTCAGTTTAAATTTTAGGCCAATGCATGCATTTGCATTACTTAGAAATAAAAATTGGGTGAGCGCAGTGGGGTAGCTGGCTCTGCCATGCTTTTCTATTTTAGAGCCACTAGAGACGGAATCTCCTCCTCCACGCTCGAATAGTAAAAGTAAACTGGATGTTCATAAACATCAGCATCACGTTTCTTATATAATATAATGTTGTGTTGTAGGTTACTAGACTTATTGTTTGTACGTGTACTACGTCTACATTGTATTCCGTCCTGTATGCATGTAGATAATAGATAGCATAGCACTGTAATTTACGAGTCAATTTGCATGAATACAAATCCACTGGACAACAAAGGGATTTCTTATCCTTAGTTACTT
>JAAAYG020014192.1:48204-60755 GCA_009936455.2 Tomocerus minor
TGGTTGGCACAGTTTTAAATTCTCTTCTACTTACAACAAAGAGGGTCTGGAGTAAATTAGTGTCTTAGATATCGTGGCCAAGGAATGCAAGGAAAGCAACGAAAGTTAACATTGTCTGTAGTTGTTTAGTGTCCGTAACATAGTTTCCTTTTATCTGGGAAGAAAGTGTCTTTAGTCTTCTCAAATAATACGACTAACTCCCGTACTCCTATAAAACTTAACGTACTGGAAACATGGAATGCAAATGCTAAAATATTTCCTTAACAATCCACAGCTGCAAAAATACTATATACTTACATGACTATAGGTATATATGTACACGATATCTCCGTGTAGTCCTGACTTATAGCTATGCCTAGAATTGTTTTCTATCTGAGAAGAGAGAGTAGAAGGGAGAAAGTTTCAACTTGTTTAAAATTAATATGTAGAAGGATAGTAAGTTTTGCCGTATCGACTTATTGTTAGATCTTCCAGTTTCGAACGTGCCATCAGACTATCACTAACTAGTTTCTGTATCTCATTAATATTCAACAAGGGGCCTCTACCACAAGAACTCTAAGCCATGTAACATTCAAATCTTTCTAAGAACTTAAATGTAAAGCAATTAAAGAAATAGGGAAAATTGTTCATATAAATGAACAGTCGGATATCGTGGCATAATCTTTGTGCGGTGGAATAATTGAAATAGCCTTATTCTGCTAAAGTCATTTACTTTTGCTTAAACCGAAGGGGTTAACATTGTAATTGCTAATCTGCATGATTTTCTAATGAATTCATTAAAAAATTACTTGAAAAAAATCAGAGGTGAGATGGAACTTTACATGGCTGCAATCAAATAAACAAATAATCATAAACAGATATAATTATTACTCTCAGTCTACAAAGATGCATTTATTAGCAAATGTGTAAGATGATAGGTATCCAAATTCAGTAATCAAACAAAATAATAATCTTATGGATAAAATTCAGTTAGTGTATGACGTGTTAGAAATCATAGTGTCGCATGTTAATGGGGATTGTAGCTTATAAATGATGATGTGACTAGAGCATGGTAGTTGGTAGATATTAGGAAGACGCCATGGACCATGGTTGAAAAAATTGTTTTGTTGGGCGTAGTGCGAAAAAGGGAGTTGAGCTTGGAAGGAAGACGATAATAAACACCCAGAGCCCCTTAAGATAAAACAATTCCAGCTAGGTAAATCCCATTAGTTTTCCGGCTGCAGAATTGAATAGAGAAATCTAATTAGTCTGCAACAGCAACAACTGTAATTGAAGTTCTCTGTGCCTGGTTTCTTGACTTAAGCAACTTATCCTGTTGTCAGTTGGAGTGTTGGAAACCGCGACAGAAATGTCTTAGTTCCCTAGCTCCATACACAAACGACAAGGACTGAAATTCAGTTATTTTGTTAGCGTTGAATAAAGTAAAGACAATAAAGAATAGTCGAGTAGAAGTAATGTTGGCTGAATTGTAGTTGGGTTTTTGCACTCGCCTTTTCTGTTCATTTCTAATTTACTCTCTCTGTGTGTATATTAACTATAGATGTAGTAAACCCAAGAAGAAATATGGATACGGACTGGTGAGTGAGTCTGCAAGGACAAAATTGTGTTATAGAATATACATAATTATGTAGTCCAATTAATAGAACGCAAGACTCGGGTGCAACTTTCCGTGTATGTATGTATAATTCATTTGTTGTGCATTAACCCCTTAGTTTATTTAGTTATTCATTGTCTCCAGTTTAATAGTTGTGATAATGGAGAATGTTAAGGCTCACGGAAATCACAGTTAGAGGAGGGAGCTAATGGGAAAACAAAGTTTGCTCAACTCGATAATTATTCTTCATTTCTTGTTTGTGCTGAATTGGATGAAATCACAACAGGAAACTTTTCGGCAATTATAAGTTTTAATTTCCTTTCGAACCCCCATCAATCATATGTGTGAACTAGGCTGAAAATTAACATTTCAACTCTTAATACTATTCCAACATTCTTAAAATATTCCAAAAAGCTAGCAACAGGGTGACCTCATTCACCTTCCTTTTCCATCTAATAATCTCTCGCTGCACTCAGCTTAATTATTTGTCACGTAATCAAATCAAGTTGAAAATTAACAATCTAAGAACTATACACATGCACAGTAGTGCATAAATTAGTAATGGTAGGCACAAAATCCGAGTTTAGTAATTACCAACTTTCCCCTCCTGCATAAATATTTTCATTTTCAACACAAACAATACAATTTGACCTGATTTAGATATTTTGAAGAAGGGGGTCGGTATTTCTACAAAGCAATTCCCCGTCAGTTGCATAATATGCACATAGCACTTACAGAGGGCATAACCATTTCATTTTTACGCTGGAGAAAGCAGCCAAAGATAATTGCTAATATAGGAGTAGTGAAGGCGAGGGAAAAAGGGAAGTCGTGAGTTTAATGCAATGAACAATCGTCTCAGGACTTTATTTTTATTAGTTGCTAAGCCTGTTTGTGTGCTACTAAAGATAAGTGGGAGAATGACTATCGTCATATGCACCATCATATTATTTTCTCTCTCTCTCTATGCTGAAACATATTTGCTGGTTTGGATTTCCTATACTTATATAGCGGCATAAAAGTATCCATTTAAGAAAAATAAGAAGGCGACACAATTCGCACTTAACTTTAGTTACGATTATCCCGGCTGGATTTTGGTTAGTGCACTTCAACTTCTGTTATGGATATGAATGTACTTATATGTAAGTATAACCGTAATAATTTGGCATAGTTCAGTTAATTTCCCTTTTAGAAACCACAATATACTGGCTGCCTCCATGTTCTCCATTTTGTTGGCTGCAGTCTAGTCAGAGGACTGTTGTTGGGAAATATCCTGACTTGACATGGCACAGCTCTTTTCTCCTCACAACTTACAGACTATCAGACTCAGACTGCACACTGAAGTACACTGTTGCTGCTTTGTGTTTATGGATATATTAAATTAAGTCTTTCTAACACACAACCACATTACATTTCATTTCGTTCCATGCCGTTCCATTACATTGCATTAGTGCAGCATCCATTTCTTTCTCCTCACATATAATATCTAATGCTTTTATCCCAGTGGTGGGTATGTGGGCCTTGTACCTTCACTTAAGTACTCCACTACTAATGCAACCACTATGTACTACTCATCACTAAAGTATTTACTGTGACACAAAGGAAATGGGAAACTGACTTATTTTAATAGACCATGTACCCTAATTTCCTTTTCCTACTTCTGATAAAAATTTCCTGCAAAGGCAGATTGTACTATCGGATTATATTATTACGTAATAATGCTTGGAATCTACTATAACATTCTATTGATTTCATACGATTGTCAAATAACCTAGTTTGCTGACATCCATTTTTCAGGACAGTTTTTGATGACAAACATCTGTATATCTGGAATCAGGGTATAGAATTTATAGATGTACGAATTTTTAAACAGTACAGGGGTTTCCCTAGGGCTTCGGGAACCTGTTGTACATTATTATCATTCTTATGTAAAATTGAATTGGAACATGCATTGCTTTAAAAAATTGCTGCAGACATAAATTATGGAAATCTAATCTAAGATGAAAGAAAAAATGACGTCAGTTGGAAATGCACTTATTCTTGATCAAATAGGCAAATCAGTGAGGACAGCCAAGTTATATTACTTGAAAAAAATGAGTCGGCAAGTGTTGAATGCGTTTGTGCAAGTGCAGATGAGTATGTATTTGTGTTGGAATAGTATTTCTGCTGACGAAGGATATATGTAGACTCCAGAGTAAATCATTTTATTAGTCGCTAGTCTAGTGTCTGGGAATTGTGCTCGATTTTGTGAGTAGGTACATAAATAGTCTGGTTATTAGTCTAGATGGATGGTGTGATAGGAAAGGGATGTGTGGATGTTAGTAAGTGTAAACAGTGAGGCTGCATGAAGAGAAAGTTGGTAGGGGCATAAGGGAGTAAAGCAGAGAATGATGTTACGCTATACGGAGTATCGGTACTTTGTTTGAGTGGAATGTCTAGTAAAGGTAGAACCTCCCGAGAAGATGACCTCGCAAATCTCGACGGGATGACAAAGGCAAATGGAGAAAATCTCGGAGGCTGTACAACTCAATAAAAGCACTTGCTCCTCTCAAACTTGTGACAGTCTCGTCTATAAGTTTTTTACAAGGAGCTGATCATTCAGTTACAACGCTACAACAGATAACTATCGAACTTTCAAAAAGTGCAGACACATTTCCGCACACAATTGCTACAATGTATCCCCAGCTAGGTATTTATTATGCATACATCACAACACAACATTGATTTGGTTTTTGTGCTCTCTTACAATCCTCCATGCGTTCAGTGTCAGTGGTATTGTAAATGTGGACACATATAATAATGCTTAGGTGAAATTGCTTTATACTCCCAGTCACAACGCAATAAATAGAAAATAAAAGTTCGCCTACAGAAGATACTCATCCACCTATCCACCTCCTGTAAATGTGAATAGAAAAAAGCAGAGGTGCTTCTAAAGAGAGATATTGTTAATATAAAACGAAAGTCACCGTTTCAGTTGGGAGGGAAAGAAGCTGTAGGAAAACTTAAGTAAACTACTCACAAAGGACAATCTTGAAAAGCGGGAGCTTTTATTGCGAAACTTTTCTATTCTCAATGTAACATTTAAGATCGATTGTGATTGTGTGTGTGTGAGCCAACTTAAAATGTAGCCTCCCATACACAGACACACTACATCCACAATAGTTGCATCTACTGCATTAAAAAAAGCTAAATATGGCACAATGTCTTCTGGAGCATTTATTTCTTTAAATCTTCCAACTAATAGAATATATAAAATGAAATACTCATCATTTTTCACTAAAACAGTCGTCTAGTCAAATACGACTGTGCTTTGTCTCAATATTAATTCTTTCGATATTTAAATTGTAGTATGTAAATTGATTTAATTAGGAAAGATAGATAAATATTCAACATTTAATCCCTTATAGTTTATTTAAAATAGCTGTAGAATCTGCATATTGGTAATGAAATGATGTGTGTAGGTGTTCAAGTTCAAGTTTGAAAGTACATAGATTCTTGTTTGTTACTTTATTTTGCGTGCAGATAACCTACGCAGAACAGTAGATACGTAGCAAACTGCACAAATATTAGCATTGACTGTTCTTTTTCACAGTAAGGTGGCTGTTGTTAGTGCAGCAAATAAATTCAGGGTTATTCATCGAGTGTAGGAGTTATTTTCTTTCTTCACATTCAATGTCAACGTGAGCAAATGATTTCAAATACGCAAATTACGGTAATATTTCAACGAAAAACTGATAATGCTAATTTGGGCTAAATAATGTCAATATTTGAGTTGGCAGGAGCAGAGACTATGAATCACCTCTGAAGCACTACGCACGGACTTGTTGCCGTTTATCTAGCTAGACAACTTGTATTTTGCTGTGCAACGGAAAATCTAGTCGCTTTTGCGGTTAGCACTCAACTCAGCAATGAAAGAATAAAAATAGGGGGATAAAAATTGAACTCGGCAATTTTGCATTGCATGCCAATTTCCCTTTTAACCATCGACTATAGAAATTCAGCTGTGATGAAGAGTTGTGTGGTTTTCTGAACACACTTACAAATGTTTCTGACAATACACACACAACAGTGGATGTCTGTATGTAGTTATTGTAAATGAATGTTTCAAGGGAAACTGAGGTGTGTGCTAACTTCCCCATTTGCGAGATATGCATAAAACTGGAGGATTGTTGCGGTGGGATGGTGGTTGGAAGAAGGAGATAGCAAAATAGTCCCTACTACTGAACTATAGCACTAATGTCTGAATTTAAATGGAAGTGAGTGATTAAAGTGAAGTATGCTGCCAGTGTTGGTGCCAGTAGACAAATATAGCATAGCGGTAGTGCAATATGTCGCAACGTAATAAATAGATAATAATTGAACTCTTTAGTGTTATTATCAACTATCAACGTAATTCTGAGTGTGGGACATTGGACTGTAGACGTAGTGCCACCACAATCCAAGACAAAATTAAACTTGAGCCTTGGCTTGGGAAATGAAGAACTTTTGACAGGATACATAGTGGAATCGAAGGAAATTAACACTCGTTCAATATAATAAACAGTACCTAGTGACAATTAGTTGTACGTGTCCAAAGTGCAAATAGAACTGAATAGCCCTCATAGCTTGCTGAAATTATTATAGTAATTGCATATGATGCCCTCGTTGGACTGCTCCTTTAATTGCTTACTATTTTAGCTACATATGTCCATTGTAGAACTCTATAAAGTTTACTAGTAGGTATTTAGTCACTAAGTGTTCCGTTATATTATAGCAGTTAGTTAGTGATACTGTGTTTAGGATAGAAGTAGAATGTTTTATGACATCCATAATAAACGTAATGGTGACTTTGTGGGTTGACTTGACTATTGAGATGAAATAAGTAGAAATCTGACTATAGAATAGAAATAGGCTATTGGATCCAGCAGTGCGGGTAGAGTGAGACTCACTCCACTTGAGACCTTCAACGTATCCTGTTCTTGCTAGATTACATGCACTACTCTCTCTCTCTCTCTGACTAATCCATATCTTCATAATGTGATGTGAGTGTCAGCCATCCATCCATTTAATGACATTACACTTCTTATCACTGTGCAAGCTGTACAGATAAAAAATCAGTCTCTGGTGAAAGACTTTTTCTCTTGTCCGTTCAGTTTTCTGTGATCAGTTCAACTTATTCTATCACGTCCTTTTCCCAACTACTTTTCAGTTTCTTCACGTCTCGGAATTTCCATACTGGATTTTCTGCCGTCTTCCTACTCTAAGTAACATCTCGACTGTCAAAACTAGAAATAGAATCAAGAGAAAAAGTTTCTGCGCAAAATTCCAGACTATAATATGGAAATCCCATCGTTTTAACTGTTTTAACTGCAATTGCACTGGAGTATTGAGCGCTGATTTTCCTCTGTGAGCCCGCATGATTTGAATATAGAGACAATTGTCGGGATGACACAGTTTTGTTGTCGATTTAATTGTGTCTGCAAGCAAGAGATTTCTTTTATCGCTCACTAGATTATTTTTATGGAGATGTTAAAGGTAGTACAAGATGTGGGTTGGGAAATCCTACAGAATTTTCTGCGTCGAGAGGAAAAATGGAAATCTGTAGAATATTAGTGCACATATGTAGTAGCTGGAGGTGATACATAAATATTACAGAGTACATTGCTCTAGTTTTATTTAATCGATGTTTGTGTAGTTGAGTCTAATCTCCGAAAGACATAAAATACTAATATCTGCTGAGCACTGATACAAATAGGAGAAAAGAAAGTTGCCGCACGGAGAGAGATGGAAAATCTGTCTGGAAAGTTTCTTCCTTGTGCAATCGAATCAATGAATCCTGTTTTGTGTTGCGTTTCGCCGGTTATTGTTAGTAGTTAGTATGTTTCTCATGAAATCCCTGGCTTACGGAACATTACGAGTGAATTCTGAATTCCTTCCATATGAATTCTGACTTAATGCCTACAGTGAATGTGACTAGAAAATGAAATTTGGGCTGAATATTTATTGCCGCTATTTTCTATCGAGCCAGTTGAGTGCATAATGCAAGAAATTCTCATTCTTAGACTTTGTGGAAGTGTGTATATGTTAAGGATGCCGACGAGAGCGTGAAGGAACTCCTTTTCAGAGCTGCATAGAAAATCCGGGGTGAATGAATGAAGATTTTTCCCATTCACTGCTCAGAGATGTGCTTCGTGCAGAATGACTATTTATACTTGACTTGATTGTCTGGTTGAAAAATGCACTGTAAAAATTACTGAGCAGGAGTTCTTCAGCGAACGCTTCAAGATCGACATACTGCAGTGAATTTAGAAAATTGGATTGAAAAACCTCCGAAGTTATTAAGGACTATAGAGAAAATGGCATTGTTTATTGACTGGGAGTTTTTGGAGTGAGTGTCCAGTGTATTTTTCTAGTCTATTTACTTTGCGAGGACCTCTAAATGAGCTAAAGAGCGTGTTTTGTGGGTTAGTCATCTGTGGCTGAGCTATTAGTGTTTTTGACAGGTAGGAAAATGGCGGATGAGGCTTGTGGCAGTAGATCTCGCCGTGAAAGGGCTGGTATAGAGAATGACAATGAAAGCAGTAACATGAGCCACAGCGTTGAGGATGAAGAAGAGGAAGTGTCTGAGAAATTCAGGATCGACTACGCCCTGCTTTTCCCGTTAAAAGTGTCTTTGTTCGCTGTCAAGTCCTCATCATCCTTGCTGACAGCTAGTGGGAATCGGGAGTCAGTTCTCGGTTTGGCTATAGAAGAATTAGAGTTGCTGGAGGCGAGAGAGCGTGGGGAGAGTAGACGTAGCAGTAGCAATAGCAGCAGTCGAGCAGATAGAGACAGAAGTGCTACCCCAGTAACTGAAGTGTGTTCGCAGAAACGAGGAATGGAATCTTTGCCAGGCAGAGAGCACACATTGACTCAGGCGATACGAATAAAAAACCGAAGAGTCCTTCGTCGTCGATCAAGTAGCTTGCCAGATATTGATTTGTCCAGAGTTAGCGGTACTTGCAGTCCTCCGAAGCAATCGATGCATTCCGGCATTGCTGAGATAGGGAGTTTGACGACGAACGAACAAGAGTTCAGTCGCAGCTCGTCAAAGATGACAGGGGAATCTAATTGCAATAATCCTGCGAGTAAGTCTGCGGAGGTGTCTCCGACGGAAGGTGTGACGTTGCGTCGGAATTTCAAGAAGGGAAACGTAACGCAAACGTACAGCAGCAGTGGGAGTCTTTTATTTGGTAAAGAGAGTCGAGATATGGTCGGAGGATATTCGGCTGGAATGCCATTGACGGGAGTTCGCTCTCTGCCAAGAATCAACAGGAGCCACAACGGCTGTTCACCGCTAGACCGCCACAGCTCGCACCGAGGCTCCATCACCCTGGCCATGTCAGCTGTTGAATGTGTCGGAGGGGCAGGGAGTTTCGGGGATTTGATGAACCTGATGAAATTTGGAAATTCCAGTCGCAACTCCCCGACGAATTCCGAAATCCTGGCCGCAGCTGTTCCTCTCGAGACGGTCTCTTCAGGAAATACTCTCCCGCACATGTTTCGTCCCTACCATACCAATTCCTCGGCATCTCAGTCCCCGCCGTCTGCAGAGAAGTTCGCAATGACAGCCTCCTCGACGAGCTCCTTCAAGTCAATCCCGAAATTAAACGTGTACAATGCGGAAGATTGCAAAATGAACAGAGATGCGGGTGTTTTCAGCCCAGAGGACGAGTATGAGGACGGAGATGAGTCTCAACGCTCGAATCCAAGTGGGCTGAGCAGCAACAGCAACCGACTTTTCGTCATCCACGGCTTTGACGAGCAAGAAGGACTGATTGTGTCGACTCCGGACTCATTATCTAGAGTCTCGTCGAGGTCTCCCTCACGCTCCGCTTCTTCCTCGTTATCTCATAGCTCTTCCGAGACTTCAATAAATTCCAACTCCTTCCGGATCAATTCGAGCGGAAGTGGAGCCTCTGGCAATGCCGTTGCGAGTACGACGAGCTGCTGCGGAGTGAGCCTGAGAAATTCGCCTGTCCCTACCAGTCCGCCTTATGAAACGTCGACATCATCCAAAGCCTCGCCTGCCAACAACGATCATCGCTCTCCGCACCAGCAGCATCACCACCACCATC
This sequence comes from Tomocerus minor, assembly GCA_009936455.2. NCBI lineage: Eukaryota > Metazoa > Arthropoda > Collembola > Entomobryomorpha > Tomoceridae > Tomocerus > Tomocerus minor. The sequence goes on from JAAAYG020014192.1 coordinate 57,892, forward strand.
ATACACGTCGCAGCCCAATTTGTCCCACTTTCTCTTCTGCTCCACTTCCCGACTCCGACAGAGAGAGCAGGGAGGCTCGGCGGAAGAGTCCCAACACCAACAAGTCGCTCCGCTTTAATAACATGAGGAAAAATGGCGTGCCCAACAACAACATTATGGAGATTTCTAAAGATTTTCAAGTACAAGGCGTCTCCTCCTTTTCCAATCCCGCTCCCAACAACTCCAGCCGTCCGAATTCTCCAAATGCTCCTGCAGGAGGCAGAAGAGAAGGACACACAGATTACCGAGATGATAATAGCCATTCTTTCCTACAAGTCGAGCAGCCACAACTCAGAAATCACGCTCTGATGCCAACTGTCGAAAGAGCCAAGAGGCTCTCCAGACTAATTCAACAGAGACAACATACACAACTTCAGTTCTCCCTTATTATGGTGAGCATCTTGTCGCTCTCTATCTCTTCTCTCTTCAATCATTCACATTCTCAAATTCAAACGCATTCCGAAGCAACCACTCTCCTCCTTTATCTCTCCCTCTTCGCCAAACTGTGCAAACATCTTTTCTTGAGCATTCTTTCTCTATCTCTCGCTGATAACTGTACTAGTCATCTCATCCTGCAAACTTATTGTTCGAGAAGAATTGAATTTCCTTCAATTTCAATTTTGATGCGACACCCGGGGAAATATTCCAATCTCGCTCTTATATTCACTCATACTTTATTATAATCATATAGTACTATAGGTAAGCATCTTAGAAAACCAAGGATTTCCTCCCTCTTTTCACCAATTTAAATATGATTATGAGAATCTATGAAAATCTGACGGAGTTTATCGCAAAATAATTCGACTCATTTGCACAGCACAAATAGTTTCTAAACAATTTGTATTCATTTTACAGTGCGGGCACTTGGATTTGAATGGGTTTTGCCAGTCAAGCATCGTTATTCTCTTGATAAACAATACAATGGGAGGCTCTCATCGGAATTAATGAAAAGATAGATAGACGGATGTGTAGGAGGGAGGACTAGGCTCATGAATTTTCAAAAGGGAAGACGCGGATGGAATTTCAAACAATCCCATCGCTACAAACTAATATGCCCTATGAATAAAATGAAATGAATATCAAACGCCTACTTTCTCTTTTAGTGACTGTGTGTGTCTCTGGGCGGATATTCAACTACTTATCCCAGATACCTACTTTAAACTGCTGAGAAGAAGTCGGGTGGGTAGGGAGTCCTTCTTATGGGCTTAGACTCCACTAGCCATTAGTGGCGACATTGCATTGCTTTGGATTAGGACGGAGAGAGGGATGCGCCGGAAACCTTTTCAATATATGCAAATGTCATGAATTCCACTTCACTTCTTACGAAAGTATTTTCCTTTATGTATTCTTTATTAGGAATTTGGTCTTTCATCTAAGAGCGCCTTCTTTCCCTTCGCAATTCGCAACGACGACTCTCCTTGTGCCTTAGTCTAGTAAAGCATGACGCTTTCCCCTCTTCTTTCTCCAGAGTACGCAGAGACTTCTTTTACGTAGTTCCTTAAGCTGCGAACTTTTTCCTTGCGTATACCATTGACAATGAGGTGTTCCCTAGCTGAGAGAATATAGAGCAGTAGGTAGGTAGGTTGGCTTAAGCGATATAGCTCCCAGCACAGATATCTCACAATGTCATCGTCATCATCATGCACAAGGGTTTTTCGTGAAAGCCCTTTATTTTACCATAATATCGCGCACAACATTTCCAACGAGAAAGCGTTTCTTGCCCTGACACAAATACATAATCGCATTGGCTCGAAATGGAGATCGGACTAAGGGAAGAAGTTAGGAAGGTGTTTATATAATGTAAATACCTTGAAGGGACCTGCATTGAGCATTAGGTTGTGAGAATGGGAGCAGAGCGAGATAGAAAACAGCAGAATAAATAAATCATGACATCAACTTCAATGTTTCTCCTCTCACGTGTAGAAAATTGGAAAACTTTTTGCACTTTGTACCTGTGTATCTGTGTAACTATGTAATTATTTGAAAAGTTTTCTTTCTATGTCCGTTTAATGAAAATAAATTGCCTAACTAAAGAATAGTGCTACATGCTAAAGGAAGAACAACGAAATGCACTAGCCTAACTTCTATACCTAAGACATGATGGCACTAGACCAATTCTCACTAAAATATCTTGCAATACATTCCCAAGACTTTGTCTTTCATTCCTGAAACATGAAGGGATCTACTCTTCGTCTTATTTCTTCTTCCACACACACTCTCTCTCTATTTGCTTGTGTGTTCTGCAACTGCCTGGCTTTGCTCAACCTATCTCTCATCTGCTATCTCTTCCTTGCTTTGTTGTTACGACAAAGTGAATGCCTTACAACCTGTGCCAGATTTTAGCTATTATTATTTCCTACTTTACTTACTAAGCACTAAATTACTACTACACTCTTCTATATAGACTCAACAGTAGTTAGTTTTCTACTTAACAGTGTTTCACTAATGAAACGATATTACTAAATTACTAGCCAAGCACAACCAGCTTATAACTTTCCCAAACAAATTAAAAACTACTTTCACTGATGACGCATCTTAAAAATTAGCCAAGAGAAACTAAATGCAACGATGAAATAATGAAATCCTCCAGCTAACAAAGCAAAAACTAATAAAAAATATTTTCCCCGATACAAAGCTAAACTAAATCAATGTGGAACAACTACTACTGCACATCAAATAGGCTAACAATATAAGACTTTTCTATTTTGCGTTTTTTATATATTATTTTAACTTGTATAATGAATGTTCTTATTAAGTAGCGGAGCTGCTTTATAGAAATGCCCACTCTGTCTGTATGTCTGTATGTCTGTATGTCTGGACGTCTG
>JAAAYG020014193.1:0-21713 GCA_009936455.2 Tomocerus minor
TCAATGTATTCACAGGGGAGGGGGGGTGTCAAAAATCGGGAAAAAGTGGTCTTCGTAGTATATGGACGCTCCCTTACACTGAGATATATGACCTTAATTAAGCCAAGCATTACAGGGTGAGATTTGTTTGTTGTGTCTCACTGTCCATTCAGCTCTCTTTTTAAGGAGGGGTTGACATGACTTCCAGCTTTATAGGAAAACGGCTTGATGTAGAGTAATGAAATGAACATTTTTGAAAACTCCTCATATTTTTCGAGAATACAGGTTTCCAACATTATCAAAAATAAAGTTTGTATAAGAAAAATAAGAGATTCTTTGGAGTGGGCCCACTCCATAAAGCCCCCTTATTTTTCTTATACAGAATTATACATTAAAAAATGTGTTTGGATTTTTATTGCATTTATAGAAAGACAAAGTTTTATAAGTCAGTTCCTTTTGCTCTAGAAATTGTTTCCTCTTTATTTTGATATTTTTGCGCCTTTATACATTTCCCCAAACTGCGGGGAAAACATTTCCCCAATCTGGGCTGGAAAATTTTGGATTTGAAATTAGACTCAACGCTACGGCGGCAAAGTGACATATACAATCCTTATTTGAAAACATTATACATTCTTTTCGCAAGGTTGAATGTCTCACAGAACCTCGTCAAGTACTCCGTAAGTCTCTTTTACCCGGTTGGGTTGCTTGTCTCACATGCAGGTCTCAAACTGAGTCAACTCAACATGCACAGTCACAAATTCACCGTTAGTCAGCCTCAGCCATAGTCAGCCAGCAGGTCACAAGCTAGAAACATTATAGAAAGAAAGCCTCAGACTTGCTGTTTGTGCGAATGTCTGTCAGGATCTGGAATCGGATTCGGAAGTAATCGGACAATTGGAGAAGGAGTGAAACGGAAACTATAAGTAAAAGATTAGAGAAAATGCAATATCAGCAAGAATAAATAAACAAAGATCTGTTTTGCATCGTCTGCCAGTGGAATATTAATTTCATTTGATTCTCTCCGGATATGCAAATGTTATTATGATCAGTTTGGGTATTAGCTGTAAATGTTTGCTGCCATAGAATGCTATGCTATGCATAGTACTAATTAGAATTTAGAATACCAGGACCATTATTTCATCCTTTACATATGTTTATATACCAAGTTTTGCAACTCTAAAATATGACTAGGTAGGTTAAGATTGTAAAATGGTAAACCCTGCAATATTGCACTTTCTACGATTAGAATTGATTTGATAGCAATTTCATGACCACTCCCATCATGGGCTAATATTGAATTAAAAATTTTAAGTCTGCCATTGAAAAATGAAAACAACTTAAGCTATTGACAATGCTTACAGACAGTGAAAAATAAAACAAAATATCAAGTACACACAACGCATCGCATCGAAAATAATAAATAGGTAATTTATTTTGCAGGCAATATTTGCAGTAATTCGTATATAGTTACAGCATTATATATTTAATATGTTATTCGTCCCAAAAAATGATTTGTCCATTTAGAATCCTTTATTTTATTCATATGGGGATGCGAAGGCATTTATTTAAGATTAACGCACACACAATATTTTCATTGGATTATCAAGGAGCTCATTCATTATTTATTTTTATTTAGTTTGCTTTTGAAATTTCTAACTGTACATGTGAGATTGTATCAGAAGGAATTCCTTCAAACACTCTTGTTAAATCTTCACGGCCAATGACTTCTTCATGTCTCAGAGGAAAATAGGCCACCTTTGATATTCACATTACAACAAGAATAAGAAAAATAAATATTGAAATAATAATTGCTATTCCGTTTATCTAAAAATCAATTAATTGCTACCTGGGGTCCAGAAAATGTTTTATCCACGACGGAGCCTCTGGGAATTAAATTCATCTGATGAGCTACTCTGACTGCATCCTCCAAGTTCTGAGCAACTGACATGCACAGAATCCCAAACAGAAGAACAGAAAATAGTAAACCTTGTCTAGAAGGATCCATCTGCAAATAATCAATATTATTATTGTGTAATAAGGATAAATGAAAATTAAGATTGAAAATGCATGCATGTACCTATGTATTTTTTAGCTTCTGAGTTAATATGATTCCCTTCTGTCAGTTCTTGTCTACTGAGGTGGGTACATTCACGTTAACTGATTAGATACTTGGCATTTTATTTCACATAACTGAAGGAGACAGGACAAGATTTTAGAGTGGCAGCTAGTCAGGTTTGGGATAAAGCATTTTCAGAAATGGTGAGGTTCCTATTACTTAATAATAAACTAGAGAGTCTCATCTCATATTTAATGCCTCTCAGCATTGTAAAGCCGCAACATACATTAATTAACCTGCTCAATGTAAATGTAGGTCGAATATTTGTTAATCTTTGTTAGTGCTGTCTCTTTTACCTTCTTATAGTTTGCATCGGAAATTACTTTAAGCCGTAACAGAAAACTCGTCCGAGTATATGCTGTAGGTATACCGTGTAGAACATTTGAGCTGTGCACAAAATATTTAAGACTAGTAGGATGGATATTTCACTAATTAATTGTATTACTAAATGCACATAAAAAACCCAAGCATATTATTATCAAAGAATATGGGATGCAATTAAATGTGTCTTAAAATAAGTAAATTAAATTAGATTTTTCGCTAAAAACTATTTAATCGTTCCATATTGAAAAATTTCTTAGATTAAATGGTTGGTGTTTTACGAAATAATTGTCGAACACTGAAATTTTTATCATTTTGGAAATGTACAGGCACTTCGAATCAGGTACCTAATCTCCAAAAACAGTGTGCAGATTTTACTCATTTTCATTATGCTTGTCATAAATTAACTACCTAGCATATACCATACCTAGGTATGTTAGGTTTCTGCCGTATTTGGTCCACTTGCAAAAGTAATCGTTATAACTGACGAACGGAGGGACAGAATGTATAAATCCGCAAGCGCCCCTATATAGTGAGAGCAGGACCTTGTGCAGTTAGTTATACAGATCTGTAGCTTGCAACTCAATTTTAGAATATCCCAGTGCAGTGTTTAATACAATATTGGTGTTGTATGTTTTACTCTGATGCGAATTTTAGCGACTTCCATGGCTATGATTTCATCCTGCCTAGATGTTTTCTGCATCATTTACATACTACTCTTTATTTCTCGCTTTCGCTTCATGATGCTCACATCCCCAATGGTAGGACATCTAATATTCTTTGCTGTGTAAGATTATAATCTTTTATACAAAATACACTCACTATATAATTCACATTCTCCTCTTTACTTTTATCTATCATATCTACTAGGTAGGTATTACATCATTTTTTATTCTCTGCGACTGTGGAAAGTAAATAATAAATATCAACGGAATTGAGGTCAATATTCACCAGCATGTTATATGTTGCATAGTTATATATGCATGCACATGCACTTTGCATTATTATTGCAATGTCTATGTTACTGCTTTTTTACCATCTCCATAATGCATATACGCATTATCTGCAATATAATTTATCTATTATAACGACTAGGCAAAAGCAGCCGCGATTCGATTGACGTTGTTAAACAAAGATATGAATGGATAAAAGAATGGTACAATCTAAATTATCAGTTTGCCAAGCCAGTTGAATATACGATAAATGCTAGAAAATAAGTCGCAAAATAATTCCAATAAACAGCACAGGCGAAAGAAATATCTCAAAACAGGTATTTACAGTCCAATGCTTGAAGCAGCTATTTTTGCTTCCGGTAAATGCACAGACAACGTCAACTTGTATCTCATAATAATATTTTGAATTGAGATACGTCAGATGATCCGGCCGCCGGCCGGGGTGCCTATTCAGTGGTCTATATCTTCGTCAGCACCGATAAAAGCTATATCAAACGCAAAAAAAATTAAATCGAAATTATCAATGAAAGTACATAGCAGGTGCAAAAATAAGTCGCAATGAGTCATTGTTCTATTATGTTTATTGTTGCAATTAGTTACTCTAACACCTTGCCAATAATTCGGTATAAAATGACAATTGAAATTATGTAAGATATTAATAAACTATATTAATATGTTATCTTCCAGAGTCTTAAATATTGATTTCCCTATATTAATATAGCAAGAATTAATTCACTAAACACCTGGAAAATCCACACTGTTAAGACATGGTCGCTAACTAAGATATTATAATTGTCATGAATAAATGGACTCGAATGGGACAGGTAAGGCAACTTGCCTGAAATCAGGACACCTCCCCCAAAAACTACTATTTATTTTATCATAAGTGGTCATAAGTATCATAAGTGGTCATAAGTCACTAAGTAATATTTAATAATTTTTGTCTGGCTTCCGCAACTTTGTTACAACGGTTTCGCAATGGTTTATTGTAATTATTGTCAACGTTGAAGAATTATTGTATTACGTACAAAATGCACACCAAATAGGCAATTGTACGGCAGACAAAATTAATTGATGTTTTCAGACTTACAAATCCTCATTAAATAACCAAATTGAAATCATGTCATTAATTGAGAATGGAAATATTAATTATAGAAATAAAATTTAAGGCATTCTATTTTTCATTGAATCAACTATTTCATTTTTACTACTCAGTATACTTTTTGCGTAAGTAACAGTAATCTGCAATTCGACATACACTTTTCTTAAAATGCCAATGAGTGGTTTAAAAACACTGCTCTCCCTTTTCACAGTTTTTCTCAGTCTGAGCATTCTGAATGTTAGTTATGGCAGAGGTAATTCAAAGATCACCAAAAATTCTCAATTGTATGCCATATTGGCCCTATGCCCATCTGTAAACACATATTTGTACAATTAAATTATTTTCAAATTGAGCATTCAAAATTTTAAATTAATTTATACTAGGTATTTCTTGAATTAACAATTCAGAATACAATTGTTAACATGAAATTATTATTAGGAATACATCTCTTCCAAGATGAAAACAAAAAATCTAACAACAAGAATAACGTGATGGCATTTCCATGGCACTTGATTTCAAATAATGATTTTATTTCTATAATAAAACGTGTACGAAGGAAGCGAGAAGAAAAGCCCAAGGGAGTCGGAGTAAGTCATGCACTAAACAATGAATTTATTGTTATAATTATGATTAGTAAAAACTACAGTAAAATATTAGTTTCACAAATTCCTAAGATCCAAAAGAAAATCCATCTCACGAATTCTAGAATGTGCAATTCTACATTGTAATTGTATTTCCGTTTCAGTGCGGAATTCGACGTTGGCCCTGTGGAAGGAGAGACCATTGCTGCAATGACGATTGTGTAACCAACGGTGGTGGTTGTGAATAACTATTAATATGATAAAAAAAATCAAAATATGTATATATGACATGAATATAAATAAAAAATATAGAAATTAAAAATATTTACGAGTCAAAGGGCCATCATAAGCTTAAATGTGCCACGCGACATGCTCAACAAAAAGTTCGGAGGACTCTTTTTGGATATGACGCTGTAGTTTCCAATTGTGAAAAGAACTGGTCTGCATGATTTGAAATATTTCTCTATATACATGCACTTCTTCTCATCTTCATCCGAGTAGAGAGTCAAACTTTTAGTGATGCTCTTGTGGTTCTTCGATAGCTTAACTGTGACGATCAAGAGAAATGTCCAACCGGCAATTACTATCACCGTGAATACTAAAAACAATAAGAGATTTATCAGTGGCATCGAATCGAAGAATCTCAGAATTATCCAATTGCTGACCAGGACGGCCCGATTGATGCCGAAGGCTATTGGCTGCAGAACTTTAGACGTTATTTCCGTTATAAATAGCATTTGCAGAGTTAATATTCGATGAAGTTTAACCACGTTGAATGCGCTACGAACGGAATCTTTCGTCAGGTACGATGATTTTCCAAGTCTGCTTATAATTAAAAACAAAATAAATGCATTAAAATATTTATATTATTGGGTATCTACAAGAAAGAATAATACAGCGTTTGTTTAAATACCTAATAAACTAAAATATAATAATTGCTTTACATTTCTAACTGCCAACTGCCTAAATAGTACTCTAGTCAATTTTTTAAAAACAAACATTATATTTTAGTCTACTTAGAGGCCCCCCGTTATGGTCATTGTACAAAAATCACAATAATATGCATTAACATCATTCCTGGTACGGTCATTCGCAAAAACAGTTCGGAATTGCAAATTAGTTATCCAACTGGCCAATAATTTGAATTTTGATTTTGACTGTCCAACAATGCAGCATTGAAGTCAACTGTCAAACACGCGACAATAATCTCTGATATCTTAACATGATATCGCGGTTTTTTTTAGATGGGGATAGCTTCTAGTCTGCAGTATCAGATATATAAGCATATATCAACAAGAATTTCATTTTATATTAGAAATCTGACCTGATTTCATTTCCGATTGCATTTAAGTATCGGTGCATTAGCAACAGCTGGTTCAATAAGAAGCTAACAATACACCAGAAGGCAGTGCATTGCCACCATATTATGAAGACGAATATTAGGAAAACAGTCCAATGCTGACAGGCCAAGGGCAGAAAATTCAAAGGAGAAATTCGTGACCCATACATTATGAAGGAGAAGAGAGCAATAAAAACCGGATATACAAGTGATGCCACTGTGAAAACTTTCATGATGATCACGTCCAGTAGTTTGGCATCTGGCGGCTCTCCCACGAAGCTGTCCTCTGAGAAAATAATAATAATTAAATGAAAAGTTGCCAAAGGCACTCATCATGGTTTTGACTGGGAAATAAAAAAAATTAGAAACTTAATTTTGCATTGGGAAAAGGGCGAATGAAAAGGACAAGAGGGGGAGAAATTGGGAAATCACAAAATGGGTTAGGAAATGAAACAAAAAAAAATAAAAACTGTTACAAAAACACTGAAATACAATACAATATAAACATCCGCGCAAACAGTGACATAATTAGTTAATTTCAATGAAGAATTGAGAGCCAACCTTCGAACTGTATTAAAACAGTAAAGACATCAGTGGCAAGTTGTGAAATATTTGGCATGAAGATTAGCATGGTGGCGTGAAAGGGGATACCCGCTACAAAGATGACTGCACATAAGAAACAAACTCCGTATTCAAAGGATTCGTTTTCTTCCAATGTGAGTATGACGAAGAGGGTTATGGAGTACGCACAGCAAATCAACCAAAATATAATGGTGATTAAATTCTTGGCCCGATCGTAGATTGACGTGGATACTTGCATTCTTAAATTTTCAAGGTCAAAGACAGCAGGGAAGGCTCCGAGGCGATTTGAGATTTTGACATTTAAAGCCACCAAGCGGTACAGTTCCTGGCAATGTTTTCCAAACTTTCTTTTCTGTTTTTGCGTATTCTCACTATTCACAGGATCCATTTTTTATTGATGAATATTTTTGGTGAAATCTCAGATCAACCGCTGCAACGAAATATCTACTTAGAATGAAACAAGTTTCAGAGGAGTCATCCCACAAAATATTTGATATATTCTAACCAAACAGTTCATTTTGTGTTTAGACAATAAACGAATAAACCACATAATTTTACCCTAAAAAATAATAGACACACAACTTTTATGACAAGTGTCTTTACTAAGCAATAATTTGGCTTTTTGAAGTCCTTCCGTTTAGACCCTATAATTGATAAATTGAACATTTCATTGTTTCTCAGATTGATAAATATAAATCTCTATACTTTATAAATATAAAAAGAAAGAAAGTATCGGCACAAAATTCGGACACAATGACATATATTACTTTTAACTTATTGAATATAACCAACACTACAATAGTACTGGTTGCGAATTGTCTTTTAATATTTTTAAACGTTTCTAGGTTACCATAATATTAGTCATCATACATTTCTACTTTAATTTATTTTACATGGAGATGTATATAATTTGTATATTTACTATTACCTAAATGGAAATCACCAATCACAATCCGAAATAGCAAAGCATTTAAAATAAAATTAAACAAAAATTAAATAAGTTCAATTAATGAGACGACAGACAAACACTGTCCAAACCGGTCAATATTTATGTAAGATGGCAATCATTTCCTGTAGCTATAATTATTCTATGCCAAATTCAAGGTTCTATTCTTGGTAATGTCGTAGCACCTTATCATGAAGAACTTGTGCACACAACTGGGCCTTAATTTCAAGTTAATTGTCCTCTATCCATAATTCGGACTACCAAACGTTAGTTGCTATCAGATGACAGCTAAACGTTTTCCTATACAGAGCAACAAAATCGTTTCTCTGAATTTTCAGAATAAATGGCACGTTTCAGTAACACGTTAAACTAATTGTAATCGATAATAAAATAATATGCTGCAGACATCATAAAATTATAAAATATTTATTAGACATTCCAGTTTTTGTTTACATGCACACTCAATCTGAAAATACTTATCTTGATAGTTAAGTCCTACAAAAAGTATATAGGCATATAATCATTGACTGAATAAGCACTAACAATTGATGGTAATAGAAGTCATTAATAAAAATTTTGTAACTCTTGTAAGTAATAAATTGTTAGCAATTTTCAATGAATTGCACTAAGCATTAAAATCAAAGTTCGTCTTTGACACACAGCAAATTTCACCTACACACCTTGGTGTATTATTAAATTATTATCCAGTAGGTAGTACATTTTTATAGGAGATGCTACGCTGTACATTTTTGTCCTAGCACTAGCAATAAAAATTTTAATCACATTTAGTAAGCGGAATCCGATTTATATCTCCCGAGTGCTATATTTATTGTAGCCAGTAAACACTGTTGTAAATACAGGTATTGATACTCTATAGTATGGGCAAAAATATTTTCTTGCCTCTGAACTGCCGTGTATGCATGGGAAAATAAATTCTCAGAATTGAGCAAATAATCAGCTTAGGAGTTGTCGGGTATTGCAGTGTATTTTTATTAGAATATAGCAGTACCTACGGGAAATATTTGTGTGCTAAAGCATAATAAATAACGAGCTCATCTTATCTTGGATTGAAAACTTTTGACTGCTATTTTATCCAAATCCCATCTGTATATAACCAAACTTTAATTTATTTGTACTTTTCATAATTTAGTATCGAGCTATTAAGGCAATATTTTATAGTGTCGGATTTATGCAAATAGTATTATCGTTTCGTAACTGTGCATTCTTCAGGGTATGACGTAAAATGCTTGATGAAATGTTAGATGTCATGTTTCAGTTGCATGCAATTTTTGACTAAAGACTTAAGACTGAAACCTATATATATATAATATACATTGATGCTGATTGAATTCTCATAGTCTACGAGGAATTGTATGAATTAAATTATCGGTGGACGGTTGAAGTGCTGTATACCAAAACCGGATATTGTCGACTGGAAAAATTTTGTAGTGGTGACAGGAGAATTTCTAAAAAATTGGATTTGGTAAGACATATATAGGCCACAATGACACTGCTAGTAACGTGTGCTTAATAACAGATGGGTGGCCGTAGTCGTGGCCCTCACTTATAATGTCCGTCAGGTGATGGAACTGTAAGCATTAAAATAATGCAATTGATGATTGGAGACTTTGCTTCTCAATAGATAATCAATTCCAACTTTCAGATTCCTGAAACAAAAGCTGCTTCAATTGCTAACGATTTAGAATTGATAGCAACTTTCCTTGAAAAAGTTTTCTGCTGCAAATGTTGCAATAAAATAGAACAACTAACGAACTTCGAAAACGATTGCATCTCCTTCAAGGTTAAAACTGAGCGAGTTTTATGCATGAGATGCTGGAAAGGTGAATTTAGGTCATATTGCATGACATAAATTACATACCTATATTAAATATACCAATGTACATGATCCCTTAAAATAATTTGAAAACCTATTTTTAGACTAATGGTATGTATATGTATGTACTTAAGGATGAAGCTAGGAATCCATGCATAGGTGTGAATTATAGATTTTGCTGGAGAAGGTACAAATGAAATTCTAGGATTTGGCTCAAGGTCAACTTGATATATGCATGAATGCCTACAGATATTACTTTTATCATTTTAATTCTGACAATTGATATTCTAATGTGCCCTTCTCATAAATATTCTCATTCTCATATATATTCTATATTAATAGATATCATTGATTGAAATAGGTAACAGATATCATGGATTTAAATATGTAACAGATATTATGGATTGAAATATGTAACAGATATCATAGATTGATGAAACGAAAAGTTAAATAATATGGTCCAATGTAAAATCTAAACACGTACAACCTCTACAATTAATTTAAAACCACTGAATAAATAAATGGCAATGGAATAAAATTAGCATGATTTATTTAATATTTTAGAAATCAAACTTTAGAATTAACTATCTCGGGCACAATTTCATATAAACTTAAAGTTTTGTGATTTAAATAGACTACCATACCACTACAAATATTTCTGGCAGGTAATTTAGACGGAAGTTAAAAAATATCAAGTAGTTTTAGACATCAAAAAAATGAAAGGAAAAATTAATATCAGGTATATTAGCACAGAAATATAAATTAACTATTTCGTGAAAATGAATGTCCAGATCAAATGATTTGTATTTTTAACGCATTTAAACGCACGTTTATTTAAACTAAGGAATTCATAGGCAATTTCATAATTTTTAATATATTGTTTTTAATTTATACTTTAAAGTGGCTAAAATTAGAAACAATTGCATTCCCACAGTTCAATCGTTTCAATTCACAGTTTCTATTTGATATGTATGAAGTTGAATAAATCGGATAGGTATGTAGTTGAATCATACGTCTAGATCTCAGGAAAGGAATGACACATTTAGCATTTGCATTTAGACGAAAATAAACGTGTGGTATTAGAGAAAGCAGAAAATAAACCAAGTGTTTTAGTTAATAGAGCATATGCTGGGTGATAGCCTGAAAGTTTAGAGTAGACAAGACATCTTATTTATATGCCATGAAATGCTTATCGATCTTGGCGCAGGAAAGGTGAAATCTGACTTTGATATGATGTTCTATTCCTGCACAGGTAGCCGGGTTCGGAATGGAAGCAATGCTGCACTGCAGCTTCTGTACTGCATTGCACAACTCTAACACTCATTAAAATGTTGTGTGCTCTGCAATTGTTTACATACTACTGAATCCAGGTCGCAAAAATACCTCAATTTCACAGCCAGTTTGACAAAAGTCAACTTTACCTACTTTAAGATTTTAAACAAAAATGTTCTACTTCCTTTCGTTTTATTTTATTTAGAAATTACATCTGTGTTTTATCCGTGTTGTCAACTTGACTTCTAATATGATCTGGACTCCTGTTGAAATTAAATGTTTTATAGTGTCAGCAAGTGAGTGCCAATTTGTTTTGCTCAATCATTTCTAACTAATACTCTATTTATAAATATATATATATTTCTATTTGAAACTATGTTTAGATTTTGGTACATAATATGCTTTCACGTTTGCCATTTTATATACTTTCAGTCCTCCTTATAATCGTGAAGGAAGCAGAAGTGTCTGGAAAGTGCAAAAGTACGTTTTATTTCTAACGTTTGACATTTATTTTGAGAACTTGTCAGTTTACAGTGACAAAGCAAAAAACAAAATATTCGTTGTATCATCTTATAAAATTTTTAAGATTTAAAATTTCTTTTAATTAAAATTAGTATTAAATAGTCTATTAATATAACCGATTAACTGGAATATTTACAAATTAAATTTTTTGTTTTCCATGGTTGACCGTTTAAAATTAACGAAAATAAAAAATTGGCTATCAAATTACAAAATGAGCCTTTAAAATAAATTGAAGAACCCTATAGATTTTTTACTGAGAAAACATGTTCTTAGAAAACTCTAAGAGTTAAATTATCAGGGAATTAAGACACGCATTATTACATTTTAATGTAACATTTTAATGTAATTAATGCTTTAAGGAGATATTCGTACTTGAATTAATAAGTGATCTTTTAATTAGTTTTAATCAGTTTCAATCAGTGATAAATTTAAAACGTCTAATTTGAGAATTTTTTGACGGATTTATTCAAATGCAAATCATATGTATGACTAAAAACTTTTAACAGTTTACTTTGATATTCATTTCGGTGTTGAATTTTTTATCAGAACTGCTAGAAAGTATGGAACAAGTGAGTTCCAAAACTATGAAAGTCGTTTATATTATTTGTATAGAAACTTGACGACATTTCTTTTATTATTATAACAAAATGGATATTTTTTGCTCCTGTCACAAACTGTGCCGAGTATAGAAGCTGTTAGCAGCACTAGGATGTAGGCTGTATTTATTGATGAAAGAAAATCATTGGGTCAAGAACACCTGTAGCTTAATTGGCATTCTCAGGACGGTATCAGTTATTGCCTTTGTAGGTCAAGAAGAAGAATAATAAGAAGTCATATTTTTGAAGACTGAAATATTTTGAACTAAAAAAAATTATATTTTCTTACTTGTGGCCAGAAAAGAAACTTTTACATTTGCATTTAGTTTTTCATGGATATTAAATTTATTTGAAATATTTATCACGACACTACAGTCTACAACACAAACGGCTATGTATATCGTAATAGGATTTTAAATAATTCATCCTAATTATTTTTTCTTGTTTGAATGTAGGAAAGAATCTTAAATGTTATGACTGTGACAATCGCTACGACGTTTATTGTGATATTCCCTTCAACCAGTCATTACCTCCAAAGCCTCGAACTCGAGAATGTGACGGCTGCTGTGTTGCTTTTTTATACCCCATCCCTGAAGGTGAGAAGTTTTTACAGCAGTCTTTTGGGTTTCTATAATAATATTATTATTGTAAATACATTGGATACATTTCGTTTTAACGTGTAGGAGGATTGTGGATTCAACGTTCGTGCACAGATGTGGCATTAATCGACTACTTCATGGGCTCCATCGAAGAAAACTGCACGAATAAGAAAATGAAACCAGAAAATTGTTTCTGTGAAAGTAATTTCTGCAATGGAGCATTGACCGTGGTGGACTTATCTCCTCCGGATGAACACATAAGTACCGACAGAGCTCCATCACATACAACTTCGCCATTCTATAATGATTTTAGCCTGAAAACTAACAGAGGAAATTTCATTAAAATGCCAACAATGTTGGTTTTTAAGTTAATCCTGATATTAGGGCTTCTTACATTCCCATTGGATTAATTCATTTTGATCTTTTCGTGTATTTGAGCTGACATTGTCTTCAAGAATCTTAACTAAAACTGAACTGTTCCATATGTACTTAAGTTGAATTGTTTTACAGACGACAAGATGTTTGCTGATTTTGCCTTAATTACAAATGACGTTATAATATAAAGCTTACATTTTAAAAATTATCATTTCTATATTTTTAGAGAAAAAAAATGTATTGTGGTTTGTGATTCATCGTGTTAGTATCATATTATAACAAAACCGAAGAACTTATGTAACCAAGCCTTATTTCAAATATAAATACAAAAAATGAATAAAATTAGCGTTCCAAAACTTTCAGACGATATGCAGTGACTATATGATGGCCTCCACCTACGTCGTATATTTTTTCGCGCTCTAAATCTAGAATACAAAAAGAGTAATTCCGTTATCTGTGTACTATGCAATATGCTGCTAAGCCGTTTGTACCATGTGTCGTTGGTCATGTGTTTCGATAATATGAATTATGAATTACTTGATTTGTTCCGAGTTTTGCTTTCATTTTTGTAATGAATAAAAAACATATTAAGGCAACCAAAATTTAACAGCTGGCAGACACTAAATATGAAATAGATTTACCATTGGGTTAGTTTCCTTCGTTTTTCGCTGTACGTACGTACAATCAATTAGTTGTTGATGTGTTTCCTAATATAAAGAAAGGTAAAAACTGTTGACTAGTAAACCCGATACTTTAGATCAGTTAATACAAATTAATAGCAATAGTATAATAACATAATAATAATGTATTAATATTTCAGACTTTTTGAAGTGCGTGGTTAGCTCAGGAAACCACCATTTTGTGAATTAGTGCGTATAGCAGTCTTTTTTTTGAATTAAAAAAATGTCCACCAAAAATGTTATTTAGTAAGCTATACCAGAGAACATCATTAGTAATCCTAAAGTGGGACAAAAGTGTGTTACTTTCACCCGGGTTGACAAGATGGTTCCCATCTTCACAGTTTTCAAATGACGGGAAGAAAAGATTTGACGGAGCTGAAAACGGCGACCCTAGAAGACATGGACTAAAGAAAACAACAGACCGAAATTTTGTGACACCTGTTCGGGCGTTGGCGGATTTTCTTTTAAAACCTGAAGACTTAGTGGGGCTCCGAAAAACACAAAGGCGTTCACCCCACTCTGATGAGCCACCGATCACTGTGTTTTGGCGTAAAGATATAGAAGCAAAGCAAGTTTACTAATTACAATAAAACAAATTACATTCAGCTATAGAAATAATAAGAACAATTATTATGGCTTGAAGGATGTAATTCATAATTGCTCTAATTCTTGTTGTTACAGAGCAATATCTAGATATGGATCGATGGAATCTATGAAGTTGGAAAGAGCGAAAAGGCTAAAAGATGTGGGAGATTATTCTTCAGGTATTGTTGAATAAACGTATTTTGAACATCATTTTAGTTTGCAGCAGCTGTATTTCTATTTTACTAACTTAATAAAGGTATTTCTCATAATTTGGTATATTTATATACTAAGAGAAAAGCAACAAAATAAGAATTATTTGATTATGGACTTTCAGTGTTGCCCAATTTCAGAAAGATTGTAGAAGAATATAAAAAAGAGATTTTGGTTGAAAGTGTTAAAATAAAGGATGAGCCTTCTACAAGTCCGAAAAAGAGAGCAATTCTAAATGCCAAAAACATACTTTTCAAAGGTGGAAGAGCACCGCGTGATGCCGAATTCGAAGTTCTCCGTGCATTTCCAAGAAGGAAAGGGAAGGACAAAAGAAGAGATGCTTTATGGACAGGATCAGGGAAAATCGTTATGGCCGCCGTTTCAATCAATGGCACTAATTTCCTGATAAAATTCATCGCATGGTGGATGACCGGCTCTCACAGTCTTTTCGCCGAGGCAATTCATTCTCTGGCAGACACAATCAATCAGTGTATTCTGGCTTACGGAATTCATAAATCGACGCAGAGAGCCAACCCTAACCATCCTTATGGCTACTCAAATATGAAATATGTGGCTTCTTTGATATCTGGAGTAGGAATATTTTGCGTTGGTTCTGGACTGTCAATTTATCATGGAGTAACTGGCCTGATTCACATGGAGCCACCCGCAGTAGAATCTCTGTACTGGGCATTTTTCATTTTGGCAGGATCATTGGTGTCTGAAGGGACGACGCTATTCCTGGCAGCAAATTCTTGTCGGTTAAGAGCAAAATCACTCAAAATGAGCTTCAAACAGTTTGTTATGAGAAGTCAAGATCCATCTTTGAATGTAGTCATGCTGGAAGATACTGCGGCTGTTACTGGAGTTTTAGTTGCTGCAACTTGTATGGGAATTACGATTTACACAGGAAGTCCCGTTGCAGATGCTTGTGGCTCGTTGGTCATTGGAGGTCTTTTAGGTAAATATTGGACTGGAAATGAATTAAATTATTTTAAAACAGAAAAAAAAATTGTTCTAAATAAGATGATACTTTTTTTTCTTTTGCAGGAGGGGTGGCATCTTTTATAGTCTATTCAAACACTTCTGCCCTGGTTGGCCGATCAATACCCAGAGACCAGTTGGAAAATATTAATCTTAGTCTGGAGCAAGATATCATGATACGTGCTATTCACGATGTCAAAGGAATGGACATTGGCAATAGTTTGGTACGCTATAAAGCAGAAGTCGACTTTGATGGCAGAGAATTGTCAAAAGTCTACCTGGAGAAAAAAGACATGAGCAAATTATTTGAAGAAATCCAAGAAATAAAAACACAGCAAGAGGCGGAGGAGTTTGTATTAAAGCATGGAGAAAATATCATCGATACACTCGGAGCTGAAATTGATCGCATTGAAAATAGACTGAAAAAGAATCATCCCGAAATACGTCATTGTGATCTGGAAATCTTGTAACTGATATATTTTACCTGTTTATGCTTATATTTGTGTTTCCTTTGCGTTTCTAAATTCCCAGTATGATTCTTTTACACTCAAATCAATTATTAATAAATATAAAATTAATTCTTATCACAAAATATTTAATTGTTACATGGCTTTAACCAAATAAATACTTGAGTTGATATTTGTAATGGTGTACTATTGCTTTTTTAATATTATTTATAATTAACTAAAAGGAAATTAAAATTAATCCGAGTTGTAATTGATGATTTTCAAAAGATTTTATTTGCTTATTAATTTTAATTTTAATTTTGATAATAGTTTTTCCAGGTAGTGCTGAATGAGTCAATTTATTGACGTTTAAATAAATTAAGTTATAGATTATTATTTGTCTCTATTATTAATTAATGTAATATTTATTACTAGAAAGTCACTAAGATACTAATACTAATGTATTTGTCTGAAAGATAGTTTTTTCATAAATCTTAAAGGGTTAGACTTGAAAAAGGTTTAAACACATTCGTCTGTATACTTTTGTTATAAAAAAATCTTTGGGCTTATTTTTCTTGCATATTTCGGTTATTGTTCATCTTTTGGCAACAATGTGTTTGAACTGTATCGCAATTATTGAACAGTAAGACATCACACCCCTTTGCTACGGCAGACAGAAAAACAGATTGTGCATTCACTAATAAAGCTAACATTTAACCGTGCCAGTCACCAACTGCAAATATTGATTTTTTGCTTTGAAATTGTCATAGACATTTTACGGCATATGTAATGACTACGTCAGCGTCAGTCATGTGATTAGAGTAATAAAAAATGAGCATCAAACAAAATCATTTCGTTGTGTATACGAATTGATGACATGAAAAGCATAATTAACAAATGTGAATACACACAATTAATATATACTCAATATTATTTGCAATGGATGTTAACTTTTATTATCAAGGAATAGCATTCCTTTTGTAAAACTCAATTCTAATTTCACGGTCATGTTACTTTATTTATATAACTGTTTGAAGTATCCAATTCCATTCAATTTAAACTAAAAGAAGTTTTATTCTTCAACAAAATGGTTAAAGTCAAACTAAATCAACAATGTCCCAATCATTTAATTTATTACGCGATGCATAGAGATACATCTGCTTAAATAAAGCTGATAATACGTATTGATTATTGATGCTGAGTAATATGCGTTCACAAAGACCAACTTACATTTATTTGCGTCCATTCTATTCCTTTAAAATGGACAGGATGTGTGTAATTTTGCACCATTCCCTAAATGGCCCATCCAGAATCAATAATGTCTAATTTACTTGTAGTATCTTTTCTGTTAGCTATTTGTTGGAGTGAAATTTCTAATGGAGCAGATTTGAGATCAAAATTGTCTAAGCATCCTAAATTGGTTGTCCTATCTTTCGATGGATTTCGATTTGATTTCCCCAAGAAAACAAGCACTCCTAATCTGGATAAAATTAAAGAGGGTGGAGTGTACGTTGATCATATGAGACCTCGATTTCCAACAAAAACATTCCCAAACCACCAGTCGATGGCTACTGGACTCTACCCCGAAAGTCATGGAGTAATTGCCAATGATAAACTTTATGATGAGCTACTCAATAAAGAAGTTGGTCCTTCCGATGAACAATATTGGAATTATCGTGATGATATTGCACCCATATGGGTAAGAAATTAATCTAAACAAATCACTCACAAATATAACTTCGTCAAGAAAAATTTGATATATAGATAATCATTGAGAAAATGAAATTACGACTGAGGAAATCGGTGAGGGGACGGAGACATAAGGTTTAAGCTATTTTTAGGCCAGATCCTATAAATTACAAAATAGAAAAGAAGTTGTGTGTATAATGGAAAAATTGACGAGTCGCCTATAAAGTGCTTATAATATGATCAATTATAAAGTTATGCTTACTTGATGACTTTTTAAATAAGACTCCACATTAAATGTGTCAATTACCTCATGTTGTGATATGATGTCCAAAAAAGAAACTGGCATACTGATGCAACGTGGTATTTAAAAATTCCTTATAATTATCTACAGATTCATAATGAATGGGCCAAAGATGGGCGCTACAGTGCATCAAATTGGCCAGGATCTACTATGCCATATGGAAGGAACAGGACACGACCGACGTATACTTACGGTCATGATTCTCCTACTTTGGAACAACGGGTGGACAAAATAATGGACTGGCTGACTGATAAGGATAAACCGGCCAATTTAATCATGATGTACTTTAACGAACCTGATAGTAAGTTTCTTTAGTTAAACAATTATTTCCATCTAATATTATAGTGGTGAGTATACTATCAGTTTTTTAAATTAAATACTAATTAACCTTCACAAATTGGATATAAATGGCATCCGAGCAATCCTCGCTCACACTGTCCCCGAAATTAATAATGATGGGATAACAGTATTTTGGCTTTATACAATAATATATTATTTATCAGTTATACATACCTACCTAATAGACGTAGGAAGATATTATTACAGGACCATATTTTCGAAACATCGTAAAGTTACGATCTTGTATTTTCCATGGGTATCTGTTCATTTTGTATTGTAAAATATTTAAAAATCGAAATTTTTCAATGGAAAAATGATCGTAATATGGTCCCAGCACTGTATATAATAATTCTATGACCTAGGTATCTACCGAATATCTGAAACGGTGAATCGGCATTACCTACTTAATGTGATAAAAAAAATTAGACATGGTTGTATGCATAAATAATGTGTGCATTTGTGAACCAGAAACCGCACATTCTTACGGCCCGGAATCATCCCAGGTTATTGATGCGATTAAAAAGGTGGACTCAGCAACTGGATATCTTGTAAAACGAATGAAGGATAGTGGCATACAGAACGACATCAATTTAATTACCTTGAGTGACCACGGATTTCAAGAAGTATCTTTGAAGAAAGTCATTAAAATTAGCTCCATGTTTGATCATAATGACGTCCATCCACCTCACATCGCTACTCCTATCACGTTTCTCAGTCCAAGAAGAGGTACCTACTCATCTCCAGCAAATTAATATTTCATAGCAACATTATGGCATTTCTTTAAAATAACTCAATTCAATTTTGACTAAATATTGCTAAATTGTCGTGGTTAAATTAGAAAAATAATTTCCGGGTTCAGAAAATACTTACTGGTCACAACATGGACTACTGCTAAAGAAAAGCATCAATGAATGACTAATAAAAATCATTATATGCAAATAATTGTTGAATAACATCTTACAGGAAAGCTGACAACTGTTTATAACAGATTAAAACAAGCCTCCATAGGGAAAAATTTCAACGTTTATCTTAGAGAAGATCTGCCTGTATCATGGCATATTCAAAACAATCGTCGAGTTTATTCGATTGTCGTAGTGGCTGACCCTGGATATGTTTTTGACAATGAAATAAGATCACCGAACTGTAAGTCATTAGAGAAAAGTTGTCACTTATGACTTATGTCCTTACAAAGATTACATATATTGTTATAGGATCATTTAGGTACCTTAAGAGCAGTAAAATGTTTTCGGTTATTTAATTTTTGGCTTTCCTACTTCTTAATATTTTATTAAAGTTAAACTATTCCTTCATTGTTGTACTGATATTTTGTAGATGATGAAAATCGAAAATACGGAGTACACGGTTATGATAATAACAATTCTAATATGCAAGCCTTTTTTATGGCAACTGGACCGGCATTCAAGAAAGGATTTAAGATCCCATTGAATTTCTCAAATGTGGATGTATTTCCTCTGATGTGTAAAATTATAAATTTGAAAGCACCGCCTAATAATGGAACCTTAACTAAAATAGGAGCAGGCTTATTGTAAAATAAATCTATTAAAATACGAGGAATGATATTATTGTTCTTTAATACTGTTATTGTAATAATTATGTGTATGTAGCAAATGTGGTATATAGTTGTACATATTATTAATACCTACTTTTCGGCATAGCTATTTAGTTGCAGTATTTGGAAATAATAAAGGCCTATCGATTGAAATCACGTACCTAGATTATACATCCTACATGGGCATTTACTTTTTTCAGCTTCAAATAAACGATGAATCAATTGAAATTTTAATAGTATCAATTGCTTCAGAAGCACTCATGTAAATGGATAGAAATAATAATATACGTAAACATATATCATATATCTACCCCTCTGATCCGAACAAGCTATTCATTGTTCAAATAGAAACAATATATTTAGGTACCACCGTCGTGACATAGTAGTAGCCACACATTCTTGGTATACCCGTAAGCACTTATTTTATTTACTATAGATACTATATTCCCATAAGGTCTTGGATTTGGGAAGCGTTCCCTTGTCGATGCATTATTCAGAGCAGAATCACACAAAAGCAATGTATGGGTAGTGATTAGTATTCATTTTAAAAATTTGATTATCCGTAATCATCATTTTCATGGCTCTCGTTATTAGTGGGACTATAAACGTTTATTAAAGGCTGTGGAAAACAACTGCAATAAATCAGCCATAAACTTCAGCACGCAGTGAATTACTTTTTCCATCATAAGCATATCACCACATTGAACATTGCGAAACGAGTGCAAATGTCCTCACTTTGTGGTTTGATTGAGAGCACAGACGCCTTATTTATTTAAACCTGAGTGGAAGGCCGGATCCAGGCAAGGGGGCTTGGTGGGCTCCAGCACCCCTCCCCCCCCCTAAATGCCGAGAAAAAAGAATATTTTTGAAAAAATCTCAAAATTTTCAGCGCATAGAGGTAGTAAATACTGCAATAAAATGTATTTAGCTTCGAGCCCCCCCCCCCCCGAAATTTTTTTCTGCATCCGGCCCTTGCCTGAGTGCTAATGATAAGCTGCAATTGAATTTCCAGTTTTACAGCCCGGCCATACGATTTTACTGTAATAATTATACAAATGCTAGAGTATCATCAATCATCATGTAGAGGTTGATCTGTCATCATAACAAAAAAAGATTGGGAATAGTGAAGCATTATTTTAGTAGGTATTCCAAACACTGAAAAACTATTTCGAATCAAGGAGGCATTATATACCTGGTACATACATGTTTGCAAGTGTTAATATGCATTGCTTGGAATGTATTTGGCTGATACTTATTTCAATAGTACGCACAATTTTATTTGTTGGCAATTTTAAAATTATTGAAGCATTGTTTCTATATATACTCATGTCCTATTCGTCTGGTCTTTGTCTGACCACATTAAAATAATGACTTCTTTCATGCATGTGTTTTTAGAGTAAACAAAATGTCCTGGTAAAAAATTTAAATATCGGTTGATTTTTGCTTTTCTAAATATTATGATTAACAGGTCATATCCTATTCCAAATAAATTTAGCCAATTCAATTTCGTATAAACGCTTGTTATTGCGAAAGAACTTTTGTGACCCTCCGTGACCTTGAAGGAATCGACTTGCTTAGTGATTGAGCAGTCATGTGAAGTATGTTAACAAATAAAGCCAGAGCCATTGCTCCCAGAGTATCGAGTGTGCCGTATATGCCGCCTGCCGTTAATTGCCGTAAATGCCGCACGATTTTTAATTGCGACATGCCGTATATATGTAAATTATGTTTCACGCCCACTCCGCGTCGCCCGTTATGATCTCATTTTATGGCACACGGAGTGTAGCGCTCACAT